>JAGKPW010002601.1:0-23400 GCA_019926035.1 Melaleuca alternifolia | reverse complement strand
ACTAGGATGGGTGACCTCCTGGGAAGTCCTCGTGTTGCACCCCTCGGTTTCGTTTTCGTTTTTCTATTCTTTTCTTTTTATCCTCACGGATTATTCCGGCCCTGGGGTGTTGGCCTCGAAACGAGCTTTCCGAACAGTACATACGGGCCCCGTGAGTCCATCGGGATCGAAAGTTAGGCACGAGAACGTAGAGACGCGGGAATTTCGTTTACCAAGCAATTTTCATTTTTGTATTCCGTCGTACATAAGTAGTATTCCGTTAATCGAGTCGGGCTCGGGAAATTGCGTTAATTGAGTCGCTTAAAAGCCGGAAGCTGAACACTCTAGACTTCCTTCGAGAAGAGAAATTGAGTCGCTTCAAGTAAATTGGCAATGCGTAACATGACGGGTGCGATCATACCAGCACTAATGCACCGGATCCCATCAGAACTCCGAAGTTAAGCGTGCTTGGCCGAGAGTAGTACTAGGATGGGTGACCTCCTGGGAAGTCCTCGTGTTGCACCCCTCGTTTTCGCTTTCGTTTTTCTATTCTTTTCTTTTTATCCTCACGGATTATTCCGGCCCTGGGGTGTTGGCCCCGAAACGAGCTTTCCGAACAGTACTCACGGGCCCCGTGAGTCCATCGGGATCGAAAGTTAGGCACGAGAACGTAGAGACGCGGGAATTCCGTTTACCACGCAATTTTCATTTTTGTATTCCGTCGTACATAAGTAGTATTCCGTTAATCGAGTCGGGCTCGGGAAATTGCGTTGATTGAGTCGCTTTAAAGCCGGAAGTTGTTAACACTCTAGACTTCCTGTTCGATGAAGATATAATTGAGTTGTCTTCAAGTAATCGCAATGCTGACCATGCCGGTGCGATGCATACCCACCCACTATTGCGCCGGAAAAAAACAAAAAGTGGGCCCCACCAGCACAACTTCCGAAGTGTCAACCTCGGGCGTGGCGAGAGGTATCTAGGTAGTGGGTGAATCTTGGGAAGTCCTCGGGGGGTGCACCCCTCGTTTTCCCTTCGTTTTCCCGTGTTCTATTCTTTTCTTTTTTATCCTCACGAGTATTCCGGCTCCCTGGGCTTGCTTGGCCTCGATAACTCGCGCTTTTCCGAACGTACTTCACGGTGCCCCGTGAGTCCATCGGGATCGAAAGTTAGGCACGAGAACGTAGAGACGCGGGAATTCCGTTTACCAAGCAATTTTCATTGTTGTATTCCGTCGTACATAAGTAGTATTCCGTTAATCGAGTCGGGCTCGGGAAATTGCGTTAATTGAGTCGCTTAAAAGCCGGAAGTTGAACACTCTAGACTTCCTTCGAGAAAAGAAATTGAGTCGCTTCAAGTAAATTCGCAATGCGTAACATGATGGGTGCGATCATACCAGCACTAATGCACCGGATCCCATCAGAACTCCGAAGTTAAGCGTGCTTGGGCGAGAGTATTACTAGGATGGGTGACCTCCTGGGAAGTCCTCGTGTTGCACCCCTCGTTTTCGTTTTCGTTTTTCTATTCTTTTCTTTTTATCCTCACGGATTATTCGGGCCCTGGGGTGTTGGCCTCGAAACGAGCTTTCCGAACAGTACCACGGGCCCCGTGAGTCCATCGGGATCGAAAGTTAGGCACGAGAACGTAGAGACCGCGGATTCCCGTTTACCAGCAATTTTCATTTTTGTATTCCGTCTACATAAGTAGTCTTTTCCGTTATCGAGTCGGGCTCGGGAAATTGCGTTAATTGAGTCGCTTAAAAGCCTGAAGTTGAACACTCTAGACTTCCTTCGAGAAGAGAAATTGAGTCGCTTCATGTAAATTTGCAATGCATAACATTACGGGTGCGATCATACAGCACTCAATGCCCGGATCCCTCATCAGAACTCTCCGAAGTTAGCGTGCCTTGGTTGCGAGAGTACACTATGCTGTGACCTTCGACTGGGAAGTCCTCGTTTCACCCCCTCGTTTGCCGTTTTTCGTTTTCTCTATTTCTTTTCTTGTGTATCCTCACGGATTTATTCCGGCCCCTGGCGGTGTTTGCCTCGACGAGCTTTCCAACTACCCACGGTCCCCGTTGCTCCTTCGTTGATCGAAAGTTAGGCACGAGAACGTTGAGACGCGGGAATTCCGTTTACCAAGCAATTTTCATTTTTGTATTCCGTCGTACATAAGTAGTATTCCGTTAATCGAGTCGGGCTCGGGAAATTGCGTTAATTGAGTCGCTTAAAAACCGGAAGTTGAACACTCTAGACTTCCTTCGAGAAGAGAAATTGAGTCGCTTCAAGTAAATTCGCAATGTGTAACATGACGGGTGCGATCATACCAGCACTAATGCACCGGATCCCATCAGAACTCCGAAGTTAAGCGGCTGGGCGAGAGTATACTAGGATGGTGACCTCCTGGGAATTCCTCCTGTTGCCCCCTCGTTTTCGTTTTCGTTTGCTTCTATTTCTTTTCTTTTATCCTCACGGATTTCTATCCGGCCCGGGGTGTCGGCCCTCGAAACGGCTTTCCCGAAAAGTAAAATTCATCGGCCCCGTGAGTCCATCGGGATCGAAAGTTAGGCACGAGAACGTAGAGACGCGGGAATTCCGTTTACCAAGCAATTTTCATTTTGGTATTCCGTCGTACATAAGTAGTATTCCGTTAATCGAGTCGGGCTCGGGAAATTGCGTTAATTGAGTCGCTTAAAAGCCGGAAGTTGAACACTCTAGACTTCCTTCGAGAAGAGAAATGGAGTCGCTTCAAGTAAATTCGCAATGCGTAACATGACGGGTGCGATCATACCAGCACTAATGCACCGGATCCCATCAGAACTCCGAAGTTAAACGTGCTTGGGCGAGAGTAGTACTAGGATGGGTGACCTCCTGGGAAGTCCTCGTGTTGCACCCCTCGTTTTCGTTTTCGTTTTCATTTTTCTATTCTTTTCTTTTTATCCTCACGGATTATTCCGGCCCTGGGGTGTTGGCCTCGAAACGAGCTTTTCGAACAGTACTCACGGGCCCCGTGAGTCCATCGGGATCGAAAGTTAGGCACGAGAACGTAGAGACGCGGGAATTCCGTTTACCAAGCAATTTTCATTTTTGTAATCCGTCGTACATAAGTAGTATTCCGTTAATCGAGTCGGGCTCGGGAAATTGTGTTAATTGAGTCGCTTAAAAGCCGGAAGTTGAACACTCTAGACTTCCTTCGAGAAGAGAAATTGAGTCGCTTCAAGAAAATTTGCAATGCGTAACATGACGGGTGCGATCATACCAGCACTAATGCACCGGATCCCATCAGAACTCCGACGTTAAGCGTGCTTGGGCGAGAGTAGTACTAGGATGGGTGACCTCCTGGGAAGTCCTCGTGTTGCACCCCTCGTTTTCGTTTTCGTTTTTCTATTCTTTTCTTTTTACCCTCACGGATTATTCCGGCCCTGGGGTGTTGGCCTCGAAACGAGCTTTCAGAACAGTACTCACGGGCCCCGTGAGTCCATCGGGATCGAAAGTTAGGCACGAGAACGTAGAGACGCGGAAATTCCGTTTACCAAGCAATTTTCATTTTTGTATTCCGTCGTACATAAGTAGTATTCCGTTAATCGAGTCGGGCTCGGGAAATTGCGTTAATTGATTCGCTTAAAAGCCGGAAGTTGAACACTCTAGACTTCCTTCGAGAAGAGAAATTGAGTCGCTTCCAGTAAATTTGCAATGCATAATGTGACGGGTGCGATCATACCAGCACTAATGCACCGGATCCCATCAGAACTCCGAAGTTAAGCGTGCTTGGGCGAGAGTAGTGCTAGGATGGGTGACCTCCTGGGAAGTCCTCGTGTTGCACCCCTCGTTTTCGTTTTCGTTTTTCTATTCTTTTCTTTTTATCCTCACGGATTATTCCGGCCCTGGGGTGTTGGCCTCGAAACGAGCTTGCCGAACAGTACTCACGGGCCCCGTGAGTCCATCGGGATCGAAAGTTAGGCACGGGAACGTAGAGACGCGGGAATTCCGTTTACCAAGCAATTTTCATTTTTGTATTCCGTCGTACATAAGTAGTATTACGTTAATCGAGTCGGGCTCGGGAAATTGCGTTAATTGAGTCGCTTAAAAGCCGGAAGTTGAACACTCTAGACTTCCTTCGAGAAGAGAAATTGAGTCGCTTCAAGTAAATTCGCAATGCGTAACATTACGGGTGCGATCATACCAGCACTAATGCACCGGATCCCATCAGAACTCCGAAGTTAAGCGTGCTTGGGCGAGAGTAGTACTAGGATGGGTGACCTCCTGGGAAGTACTCGTGTTGCACCCCTCGTTTTCGTTTTCGTTTTTCTATTCTTTTCTTTTTATCCTCACGGATTATTCCGGCCCTGGGGTGTTGGCCTCGAAACGAGCTTTCTGAACAGTACTCACGGGCCCCGTGAGTCCATCGGGATCGAAAGTTAGGCACGAGAACGTAGAGACGCGGGAATTCCGTTTACCAAGCAATTTTCAGTTTTGTATTCCGTCGTACATAAGTAGTATTATTCCGTTCAATCGCGTCTGGCTCGGGACTTGCGTTATTGGAGTCGCTTAAAAGCCGGAAGTTGAACACTCTAGACTTCCTTCGGAATAGAAATTGAGTCGCTCTCAAGTAAATTCCGCAATGCGTACAGACGGGCGCGATCAGACCAGCAACTATGCACCGGATCCCATCAACTCCGAAGTTAAGCGTGCTTTGGGCTGAGATAGTAATAGATGGGTGACTTCCTGGTAAAGTCCTCGTGCTTGCACCCCCTCGTTTTCCCGTTTTCCACAAGGGGGGGGTTTTTTCTACTCTTTTCTTTTTAATCCTCCACGGATTGCCCGGCCCGGGGGTGTCTGTGCCTGCGGTCGGGAGAACGAGCTTTCCGCTGGGGCGGTACTCCGGCCCCGTGAGTCCATCGGGATCGAAAGTTAGGCACGAGAACGTAGAGACGCGGGAATTCCGGTTACCAAGCAATTTTCATTTTTGTATTCCGTCGTACATAAGTAGTATTCCGTTAATCGAGTCGGGCTCGAGAAATTGCGTTAATTGAGTCGCTTAAAAGCCGGAAGTTGAACACTCTAGACTTCCTTCGAGAAGAGAAAATGAGTCGCTTCAAGTAAATTTGCAATGCGTAAACATGACGGTGCGATCATACCAGCACTAATGCACCGGATCCCATCAGAACTCCGAAGTTAAGCGTGCTTGGGCGAGAGTAGTACTAGGATGGGTGACCTCCTGGGAAGTCCTCGTGTTGCACCCCTCGTTTTCGTTTTCTTTTTTCTATTCTTTTCTTTTTATCCTCACGGATTATTCCGGCCCTGGGGTGTTGGCCTCGAAACGAGCTTTCCGAACAGTACTCACGGGCCCTGTGAGTCCATCGGGATCGAAAGTTAGGCACGAGAACGTAGAGACGCGGGAATTCCGTTTACCAAGCAATTTTCATTTTTGTATTCCGTCGTACATAAGTAGTATTCCGTTAAGCGAGTCGGGCTCGGGAAATTGCGTTAATTGAGTCGCTTAAAAGCCGGAAGTTGAACACTCTAGACTTCCTTCGAGAAGTGAAATTGAGTCGCTTCAAGTAAATTTGCAATGCGTAACATGACGGGTGCGATCATACCAGCACTAATGCACCGGATCCCATCGGAACTCCGAAGTTAAGCGTGCTTGGGCGAGAGTAGTACTAGGATGGGTGACCTCCTGGGAAGTCCTCGTGTTGCACCCCTCATTTTCGTTTTCGTTTTTCTATTCTTTTCTTTTTATCCTCACGGATTATTCCGGCCCTGGGGTGTCGGCCTCGAAACGAGCTTTCCGAACAGTACTCACGGGCCCCGTGAGTCCATCGGGATCGAAAGTTAGGCACGAGAACGTAGAGACGCGGGAATTCCGTTTACCAAGCAATTTTCATTTTTGTTTTCCGTCGTACATAAGTAGTATTCCGTTAATCGAGTCGGGCTCGGGAAATTGTGTTAATTGAGTCACTTAAAAGCCGGAAGTTGAACACTCTAGACTTCCTTCGAGAAGAGAAATTGAGTCGCTTCAAGTAAATTTGCAATGCGTAACATGACGGTGCGATCATACCAGCACTAATGCACCGGATCCCATCAGAACTCCGAAGTTAAGCGTGCTTGGGCGAGAGTAGTACTA
This sequence comes from Melaleuca alternifolia, assembly GCA_019926035.1. NCBI lineage: Eukaryota > Viridiplantae > Streptophyta > Magnoliopsida > Myrtales > Myrtaceae > Melaleuca > Melaleuca alternifolia. Next base: position 17,298 of record JAGKPW010002601.1, on the reverse strand, counting down.
GGATGGGTGACCTCCTGGGAAGTCCTCGTGTTGCACCCCTCGTTTTCGTTTTCTTTTTTCTATTCTTTTCTTTTTATCCTCACGGATTATTCCGGCCCTGGGGTGTTGGCCTCGAAACGAGCTTTCCGAACAGTACTCACGGGCCCTGTGAGTCCATCGGGATCGAAAGTTGAGCGGGCACGAACGAGCAGACGCGATGCCGGTACCAAGCAGGTGGCATGGGGTATGGCGGCTGACAGAAAGAGTATTCCGTTAATCGATCGGCTCGGAAATTGCGTTAATTGAGTCGCGTTAAAGCCGGAGTTGTGAAAACTCTATACTTCCGGTCGGAAGAGAACGGTAGTCGCGGCGGAATGGCATGCGCTAACATGAGGGTGCGTCCATACCAGCACTAAGCAACTGGATCCCATCAAAACTCCGAAGTTAAGCGTGCTTGGGCGAGAGTAGTACTAGGATGGGTGACCTCCTGGGAAGTCCTCGTGTTGCACCCCTCGTTTTCGGTTTCGTTTTTCTATTCTTTTCTTTTTATCCTCACGGATTATTCCGGCCCTGGGGTGTTGGCCTCGAAACGGGCTTTCCGAACAGTACTCACGGGCCCCGTGAGTCCATCGGGATCGAAAGTTAGGCACGAGAACGTAGAGACGCGGGAATTCCGTTTACCAAGCAATTTGCATTTTTGTATTCCGTCGTACTACTAGTATTCCGTTAATCGAGTCGGGCTCGGGAAATTGCGTTAATTGAGTCGCTTTAAAGCCGGAAGTTGAACACTCTAGACTTCCTTCGAGAAGAGAAATTGAGTCGCTTCAAGTAAATTTGCAATGCGTGACATGACGGGTGCGATCATACCAGCACTAGTGCACCGGATCCCATCAGAACTCCGAAGTTAAGCGTGCTTGGGCGAGAGTAGTACTAGGATGGGTGACCTCCTGGGAAGTCCTCGTGTTGCCCCCCTCGTTTTCGTTTTCGTTTTTCTATTCTTTTCTTTTTATCCTCACGGATTATTCCGGCCCTGGGGTGTTGGCCTCGGAACGAGCTTTCCGAACAGTACTCACGGGCCCCGTGAGTCCATTGCGATAGAAAGTTAGGCACGAGAACTAGCACGCTGGATCCGTTTACCAACATTTTCATTTTTTGTATTCCGTCGTACATAAGTGTACATACGCTCTAATCGAGTCGGGATCGGGCAATTGCGTTAATTGAGTCGCTTAAAAGCCGGAAGTTGAACACTCTAGACTTCCTTCGAGAAGAGAAATTGAGTCGCTTCAAGTAAATTCGCAATGCGTAACATGAAGGGTGCGATCATACCAGCACTAATGCACCGGATCCCATCAGAACTCCGAAGTTAAGCGTGCTTGGGCGAGAGTAGTACTAGGATGGGTGACCTCCTGGGAAGTCCTCGTGTTGCACCCCTCGTTTTCGTTTTCGTTTTCGTTTTCGTTTTTCTATTCTTTTCTTTTTATCCTCACGGATTATTCCGGCACTGGGGTGTTGGCCTCGAAACGAGCTTTCCGAACAGTACTCACGGGCCCCGTGAGTCCATCGGGATCGAAAGTTAGGCACGAAAACGTAGAGACGCGGGAATTCCGTTTACCAAGCAATTTTCATTTTTGTATTCCGTCGTACATAAGTAGTATTCTGTTAATCGAGTCGGGCTCGGGAAATTGCGTTAATTGAGTCGCTTAAAAGCCGGAAGGTGAACACTCTAGACTTCCTTCGAGAAGAGAAATTGAGTCGCTTCAAGTAAATTTGCAATGCATAACATGACGGGTGCGATCATACCCTCACTAATGCCGACCGGACCCATCAGAACTCCGAAGTTATGCGTGCTTGGGCGAGAGTAGTACTAGGATGGGTGACCTCCTGGGAAGTCCTCGTGTTGCACCCCCCGTTTTCGTTTTCGTTTTTCTATTCTTTTCTTTTTATCCTCACGGATTATTCCGGCCCTGGGGTGTTGGCCTCGAAACGAGCTTTCCGAACAGTACTCACGGGCCCCGTGAGTCCATCTGGATCGAAAGTTAGGCACGAGAACGTAGAGACGCGGGAATTCCGTTTACCAAGCAATTTTCATTTTTGTATTCCGTCGTACATAAATAGTATTCCGTTAATCGAGTCGGGCTCGGGAAATTGCGTTAATTGAGTCGCTTAAAAGCCGGAAGTTGAACACTCTAGACTTCCTTCGAGAAAAGAAATTGAGTCGCTTCAAGTAAATTTGCAATGCGTGACATGACGGGTGCGATCATACCAGCACTAATGCACCGGATCCCATCAGAACTCCGAAGTTAAGGGTGCTTGGGCGAGAGTAGTACTAGGATGGGTGACCTCCTGGGAAGTCCTCGTGTTGCACCCCTCGTTTTCGTTTTCGTTTTTCTATTCGTTTCTTTTTATCCTCACGGATTATTCCGGCCCTGGGGTGTTGGCCTCGAAACGAGCTTTCCGAACAGTACTCACGGGCCCCGTGAGTCCATCGGGATCGATAGTTAGGCACGAGAACGTAGAGACGCGGGAATTCCGTTTACCAAGCAATTTTTATTTTTGTATTCCGTCGTACATAAGTAGTATTCCGTTATCGGTCGGCTCGGGAACTTGCTTAACGTGAGTCGCTTAAAAGCCGAGTTGACACTCTAGACTTCCCTTTCTTCGAGAATAGAAATTGTGTAGTCTTCGCGCTCAGTAAATCGCAATTGCGTTACCATTGACGGGTTGCGATCATATCATCACTTTGATCCGGATCCCATCATAATACTTCCGAAGTATAAGCTGTGCTTGGTCGAGAGTTGCTACTAGGGATGGGGACCTCCTGGGAAGTCCTCGTGTTTGCACAACCCTCGGTTCTTTTCGTTTTCTCTATTCTTTTTCTTTTTAGCCTCCTTCACGGTTATTTCCGGCCTGGGGTGTTGGCCTCGGAACGAGCTTTCCGAACAGTACTCACGGGCCCCGTGAGTCCATCGCGATCGAAAGTTAGGCACGAGAACGTAGAGACGCGGGAATTCCGATTACCAAGCAATTTTCATTTTTGTATTCCGTCGTACATAAGTAGTATTCCGTTAATCGATTCGGGCTCGGGAAATTGCGTTAATTGAGTCGCTTAAAAGCCGGAAGTTGAACACTCTAGACTTCCTTCGAGAAGAGAAATTGAGTCGCTTCAATTAAATTTGCAATGCGTAACATGACGGGTGCGATCATACCAGCACTAATGCACCGGATCCCAGCAGAACTCCGAAGTTAAGCGTGCTTGGGCGAGAGTAGTACTAGGATGGGTGATCTCCTGGGTAGTCCTCGTGTTGCACCCCTCGTTTTCGTTTTTCTATTTTTTTGTTTTTATTGACATGGATTATTCCGGCCCTGGGTGTTGGCCTCGAAACGAGCTTTCGAACGTTACTCACACCGGGTCCCCCGTGAGTCCCCTCGCCGTATCGAAAGTTACATGCTACGAGACAACCGTAGAGACGCGGAATTCCGTTTACACCAACAATTTTCAGTTTTGTATTCCGTCGTACAAGTAGTATTCCGTTTAAATCGATGTTCGGGCTCGGAAATTGCGTTAATTGAGAGTCGCTTAAAACCGGAAGTGTTTGAACACTCTCGACTTCCTTCGAGAGCAGAATGAGTGCGTCATAATTCGCAATGCCGTAACTGACGGGTGCGATCATACCACACTCGTGCATCCGGCTCCCATCGAACTCCGAAGTTAAGCGTGCTTTGGAGCGGATGTGGTAATCTAGGATTGGTGACCTCCTGGGAATCCTCGTTGTTTGCACCCCTCGTTTTCGTTTTCGTTTTTCTATTCTTTTCTTTTTATCCCCACGGATTATTCCGGCCCTGGGGTGTTGGCCTCGAAACGAGCTTTCCGAACAGTACTCACGGGCCCCGTGAGTCCATCGGGATCGAAAGTTAGGCACGAGAACGTAGAGACGCGGGAATTCCGTTTACCAAGCAACTTTCATTTTTGTATTCCGTCGTACATAAGTAGTATTCCGTTAATCGAGTCGGGCTCGGGAACTTGCGTTAATTGAGTCGCTTAAAAGCCGGAAGTTGAACACTCTAGACTTCCTTCGAGAAGAGAAATTGAGTCGCTTCAAGTAAATTTGCAATGCGTAACATGACGTGTGCGATCATACCAGCACTATGCACCCTGATCCCCTCGAGAACACTCCGAAGTTAACGCGTCTTGGCGAGAGTAGTACTAGGATCGGTGACCTCCTGGGAAGTCCTCGTGTTGCACCCCTCGTTTTCGTTTTCGTTTTTCTATTCTTTTCTTTTTATTCTCACGGATTATTCCGGCCCTTGGGTGTTGGCCTCGAAACGAGCTTTCCGAACAGTACTCACGGGCCCCGTGAGTCCATCGGGATCGAAAGTTAGGCACGAGAACGTAGAGACGCGGGTATTCCGTTTACCAAGCAATTTTCATTTTTGTATTCCGTCGTACATAAGTAGTATTCCGTTAATCGAGTCGGGCTCGGGAAATTGCGTTAATTGAGTCGCTTAAAAGCCGAAAGTTGAACACTCTAGACTTCCGTCGAGAAGAGAAATTGAGTCGCTGCAAGTAAATTCGCAATGCGTAACATGACGGGTGCGATCATACCAGCACTAATGCACCGAATCCCATCAGAACTCCGAAGTTAAGCGTGCTTGGGCGAGAGTAGTACTAGGATGGGTGACCTCCTGGGAAGTCCTCGGTTGCACCCCTCGTTTTCGTTTTCGTTTTTCTATTCTTTTCTTTTTATCCTTACGGATTATTCCGGCCCTGGGGTGTTGGCCTCGAAACGAGCTTTCCGAACAGTACTCACGGGCCCAGTGAGTCCATCGGGATCGAAAGTTAGGCACGAGAACGTAGAGACGCGGGAAGTCCGTTTACCAAGCAATTTTCATTTTTGTATTCCGTCGTACATAAGTAGTATTCCGTTAATCGAGTCGGGCTCGGGAAATTGCGTTAATTGAGTCGCTTCAAAGCCGGAAGTTGAACACTCTAGACTTCCTTTCCTTCAGAATGAAATCGTAGTCGCTTCAGTAAAATTGGCAATGCTTAACATGAAGCGCGGTGCGTCATACCACCTAATGCACCGGATCCCATCAAACTACCTCCGAATTAAGCGTGCTTGGGCGAGAGTAGTACTAGGATGGGTGACCTCCTGGGAAGTCCTCGGTTGCACCCCTCGTTTCGTGTTCCGTTCTTCTTTCTTTCTGTTTATCCTCACGGAATTATTCACGCCCTGGGTGTTTGGTCCTCGAAATGAGCTTTGCCCTAACAGTACTCCGGGCCCCGTGATCCATCGGTTAGAAAGTTAGGCACGAGCACGTAGGTACGCTGATTCGTTTACCAAGCAATTTTCATTTTTGTATTCCGTCGTAACCATAAGGTAGTATTCCGTTATCGAGTCGGTCTCTGGGAAATTGCGTTAATTGAGTCGCTTTCAAAGCCGGAAGTTGAACGACCCCTTTTCTAGACGCTTCTCTTCGGAAGCAGAATTGAGCGCTTCAAGTAAATTGATTGGCTAGCGCTAACATTCGGGTGCGATTATGACCTCACTTTGCACTGGACTCCATCAGAACTCCCGTGGAAAAAGGGGGGGGGGGTTAAGCGTGCTTGGGCGAGAGTAGCACTAGGATGGGTGACCTCCTGGGAAGTCCTCGTGTTGCACCCCTCGTTTTCGTTTTCGTTTTTCTATTCTTTTCTTTTTATCCTCACGGATTATTCCGGCCCTGGGGTGTTGGCATCGAAACGAGCTTTCCGAACAGTACTCACGGGCCCCGTGAGTCCATCGGGATCGAAAGTTAGGCACGAGAACGTAGAGACGCGGGGATTCCGTTTACCAAGCAATTTTCATTTTTGTATTCCGTCGTACATAAGTAGTATTCCGTTAATCGAGTCGGGCTCGCTGTGGGAAATTGGCGTTAATGGCATGTCGCTTACAGCCCGGACGTTTGAAACTCTAGAATTCCTTCGAGAAAGACAGAATTGAGCTCGCTTCAAGTAAGTTCGAATGCGTGACATGACGGGTGCGATCATACCAGCACTAATGCACCGGATCCCATCAGAACTCCGAGGTTAAGCGTGCTTGGGCGAGAGTAGTACTAGGATGGGTGACCTCCTGGGAAGTCCTCGTGTTGCACCCCTCGTTTTCGTTTTCGTTTTTCTCTTCTTTTCTTTTTATCCTCACGGATTATTCCGGCCCTGGGGTGTTGGCCTCGAAACGAGCTTTCCGAACAGTACTCAGGGGCCCCGTGAGTCCATCGGGATCGAAAGTTAGGCACGAGAACGTAGAGACGCGGGAATTCCGTTTACCAAGCAATTTTCATTTTTGTATTCCGTCGTACTTAAGTAGTATTCCGTTAATCGAGTCGGGCTCGGGAAATTGCGTTAATTGAGTCGCTTAAAAGCCGGAAGTTGAACACTCTAGACTCCCTTCGAGAAGAGAAATTGAGTCGCTTCAAGTAAATTCGCAATGCGTAACATGACGGGTGCGATCATACCAGCACTAATGCACCGGATCCCATCAGAACTCCGAAGTTAAGCGTGCTTGGGCGAGAGTAGTACTAGGTTGGGTGACCTCCTGGGAAGTCCTCGTGTTGCACCCCTCGTTTTCGTTTTCGTTTTTCTATTCTTTTCTTTTTATTCTCACGGATTATTCCGGCCCTGGGGTGTTGGCCTCGAAACGAGCTTTCCGAACAGTACTCACGGGCCCCGTGAATCCATCGGGATCGAAAGTTAGGCACGAGAACGTAGAGACGCGGGAATTCCGTTTACCAAGCAATTTTAATTTTTTATTCCGTCGTACATAAGTAGTATTCCGTTAATCGAGTCGGGCTCGGGAAATTGCGTTAATTGAGTCGCTTAAAAGCCGGAAGTTGAACACTCTAGACTTCCTTCGAGAAGAGAAATTGAGTCGCTTCAAGTTAATTCGCAATGCGTAACATGACGGGTGCTATCAATACCAGCACTCATGCACCGATCCCTCTGAACTCCGAAGTTAAGCGTGCTTGGGCGAGAGTAGTACTAGGATGGGTGACCTCCTGGGAAGTCCTCGTGTTGCACCCCTCGTTTTCGTTTTCGTTTTTCTATTCTTTTCTTTTTATCCTTACGGATTATTCCGGCCCTGGGGTGTTGGCCTCGAAACGAGCTTTCCGAACAGTACTCAAGGGCCCCGTGAGTCCATCGGGATCGAAAGTTAGGCACGAGAACGTAGAGACGCGGGAATTCCGTTTACCAAGCAATTTTCATTTTTGTATTCCGTCGTACATAAGTAGTATTCCTTTAATCGAGTCGGGCTCGGGAAATTGCGTTAATTGAGTCGCTTAAAAGCCGGAAGTTGAACACTCTAGACTTCCTTCGAGAAGAGAACTTGAGTCGCTTCAAGTAAATTTGCAATGCGTAACATGACGGGGTGCGATCATACCAGCACTAATGCACCGGTTCCCATCAGAACTCCGAAGTTAAGCGTGCTTGGGCGAGAGTAGTACTATATTGGGTGACCTCGCTCCTGGAAGTCCCTCGTGTTGACCCCCTCGGTTGCGGTTTCGTTTTTCTATTCTTTTCTTTTTATCCTCACGGATTAATCCGGCCCTGGGGTGTTGGCCTCGAAACGAGCTTTCCGAACAGTACTCACGGGCCCCGTGAGTCCATCGGGATCGAAAGTTAGGCACGAGAACGTAGAGACGCTGGAATTCCGTTTACCAAGCAATTTTCATTTTTGTATTCCGTCGTACATAATTAGTATTCCGTTAATCGAGTCGGGCTCGGGAAATTGCGTTAATTGAGTCGCTTAAAAGCAGGAAGTTGAACACTCTAGACTTCCTTCGAGAAGAGAAATTGAGTCGCTTCAAGGAAATTTGCAATGCGTGACATGACGGGTGCGATCATACCAGCACTAATGCACCGGATCCCATCAGAACTCCGAAGTTAAGCGTGCTTGGGCGAGCGTAGTACTAGGATGGGTGACCTCCTGGGAAGTCCTCGTGGTGCACCCCTCGTTTTCGTTTTCGTTTTTCTATTCTTTTCTTTTTATCCTCACGGATTATTCCGGCCCTGGGGTGTTGGCCTCGAAACGAGCTTTCTGAACAGTACTCACGGGCCCCGTGAGTCCATCGGGATCGAAAGTTAGGCACGAGAACGTAGAGACGCGGGAATTCCGTTTACCAAGCAAATTTCATTTTTGTATTCCGTCGTACATAAGTAGTATTCCGTTAATCGAGTCGGGCTCGGGAAATTGCGTTAATTGAGTCGCTTAAAAGCCGGAAGTTGTACACTCTAGACTTCCTTCGAGAAGAGAAATTGAGTCGCTTCAAGTAAATTTGCAATGCGTGACATGACGGGTGCGATCATACCAGCACTAATGCACAGGATCCCATCAGAACTCCGAAGTTAAGCGTGCTTGGGCGAGAGTAGTACTAGGATGGGTGACCTCCTGGGAAGTCCTCGTGTTGCACCCCTCGTTTTCGTTTTCTTTTTTCTATTCTTTTCTTTTTATCCTCACGGATTATTCCGGCCCTGGGGTGTTGGCCTCGAAACGAGCTTTCCAAACAGTACTCACGGGCCCCGTGAGCCCATCGGGATCGAAAGTTAGGCACGAGAACGTAGAGACGCGGGAATTCCGTTTACCAAGCAATTTTCATTTTTGTATTCCGTCGTACATAAGTAGTATTCCGTTAATCTAGTCGGGCTCGGGAAATTGCGTTAATTGAGTCGCTTAAAAGCCGGAAGTTGAACACCCTAGACTTCCTTCGAGAAGAGAAATTGAGTCGCTTCAAGTAAATTTGCAATGCGTAACATGACGGGTGCGATCATACCAGCACTAATGCACCGTATCCCATCAGAACTCCGAAGTTAAGCGTGCTTGGGCGAGAGTAGTACTAGGATGGGTGACCTCCTGGAAAGTCCTCGTGTTGCACCCCTCGTTTTCGTTTTCGTTTTTCTATTCTTTTCTTTTTATCCTCACGGATTATTCCGCCCCTGGGGTGTTGGCCTCGAAACGAGCTTTCCGAACAGTACTCACGGGCCCCGTGAGTCCATCGGGATCGAAAGTTAGGCACGAGAACGTATAGACGCGGGAATTCCGTTTACCAAGCAATTTTCATTTTTGTATTCCGTCGTACATAAGTAGTATTCCGTTAATCGAGTCTGGCTCGGGAAATTGCGTTAATTGAGTCGCTTAAAAGCCGGAAGTTGAACACTCTAGACTTCCTTCGAGAAGAGAAATTCAGTCGCTTCAAGTAAATTGGCAATGCGTAACATGACGGGTGCGATCATACCAGCACTAATGCACCGGATCCCATCATAACTCCGAAGTTAAGCGTGCTTGGGCGAGAGTAGTACTAGGATGGGTGACCTCCTGGGAAGTCCTCGTGTTGCACCCCTCGTTTTCGTTTTCGTGTTTCTATTCTTTTCTTTTTATCCTCACGGATTATTCCGGCCCTGGGTTTGCCTCGAAACCTAGCTTTCCGAACATCCTCACTGGCCCCCGTGAGTCCCATCGGATCGAAAGTTAGCACGAGAACGTAGAGACTCGGAATTCCGTTTACCAAGCAATTTTCATTTTTGTATTCCGTCGTACAGAAGTAGTATTCCGTTAATCGAGTCGGGCTCGGGAAATTGCGTTAATTGAGTCGCTTAAAAGCCGGAAGTTGAACACTCTAGACTTCCTTCGAGAAGAGAAATTGAGTCGCCTCAAGTAAATTTGCAATGCGTAACATGACGGGTGCGATCATACCAGCACTAATGCACCGGATCCCATCAGAACTCCGAAGTTAAGCGTGCTTGAGCGAGAGTAGTACTAGGATGGGTGACCTCCTGGGAAGTCCTCGTGTTGCACCCCTCGTTTTCGTTTTCGTTTTTCTATTCTTTTCTTTTTATCCTCACGGATTATTCCGGCCCCGGGGTGTTGGCCTCGAAACGAGCTTTCCGAACAGTACTCACGGGCCCCGTGAGTCCATCGGGATCGAAAGTTAGGCACGAGAACGTAGAGACGCGGGAATTCCGTTTACCAGGCAATTTTCATTTTTGTATTCCGTCGTACATAAGTAGTATTCCGTTAATCGAGTCGGGCTCGGGAAATTGCTTTAATTGAGTCGCTTAAAAGCCGGAAGTTGAACACTCTAGACTTCCTTCGAGAAGAGCAATTGAGTCGCTTCAAGTTAATTTGCAATGCGTAACATGACGGGTGCGATCATACCAGCACTAATGCACCTGATCCCATCAGAACTCCGAAGTTAAGCGTGCTTGGGCGAGAGTAGTACTAGGATGGGTGACCTCCTGGGAAGTCCTCGTGTTGCACCCCTCTTTTTCGTTTTCGTTTTTCTATTCTTTTCTTTTTATCCTCACGGATTATTCCGGCCCTGGGGTGTTGGCCTCGAAACGAGCTTTCCGAACAGTACTCACGGGCCCCGCGAGTCCATCGGGATCGAAAGTTAGGCACGAGAACGTAGAGACGCGGGAATTCCGTTTACCAAGCAATTTTCATTTTTGTATTCCGTCTTACATAAGTAGTATTCCGTTAATCGAGTCGGGCTCGGGAAATTGCGTTAATTGAGTCGCTTAAAAGCCGGAAGTTGAACACTCTTGACTTCCTTCGAGAAGAGAAATTGAGTCGCTTCAAGTAAATTTGCAATGCGTAACATGACGGGTGCGATCATACCAGCACTAATGCACCGGATCCCATCAGAACTCAGAAGTTAAGCGTGCTTGGGCGAGAGTAGTACTAGGATGGGTGACCTCCTGGGAAGTCCTCGTGTTGCACCCCTCGTTTTCGTTTTCGTTTTTCTATTCTTTTCTTTGTATCCTCACGGATTATTCCGGCCCTGGGGTGTTGGCCTCGAAACGAGCTTTCCGAACAGTACTCACGGGCCCCGTGAGTCCATCGGGATCGAAAGTTAGGCACGCGAACGTAGAGACGCGGGAATTCCGTTTACCAAGCAATTTTCATTTTTGTATTCCGTCGTACATAAGTAGTATTCCGTTAATCGAGTCGGGCTCGGGAAATTGCGTTAATTGGGTCGCTTAAAAGCCGGAAGTTGAACACTCTAGACTTCCTTCGAGAAGAGAAATTGAGTCGCTTCAAGTAAATTTGCAATGCGTGACATGACGGGTGCGATCTTACCAGCACTAATGCACCGGATCCCATCAGAACTCCGAAGTTAAGCGTGCTTGGGCGAGAGTAGTACTAGGATGGGTGACCTCCTGGGAAGTCCTCGTGTAGCACCCCTCGTTTTCGTTTTCGTTTTTCTATTCTTTTCTTTTTATCCTCACGGATTATTCCGGCCCTGGGGTGTTGGCCTCTAAACGAGCTTTCCGAACAGTACTCACGGGCCCCGTGAGTCCATCGGGATCGAAAGTTAGGCACGAGAACGTAGAGACGCGGGAATTCCGTTTACCAAGCACTTTTCATTTTTTTTTTTTTTTTTTTTGTATTCGTCGTACATAATAGTATTTCCGTTATCGAGTCGGGCTCGGGAAATTGCGTTCTTGATCGCTTAAAAGCCGGAAGTGAAGCACTCTAGACTCCTTACGGAAGAGAAATTGATCTCTTCAAGTAAATTTGCAATGCGTGACATGACGGGTTGCTATATACCAGCACTAATGACACCTATCCCCTCAGAACTCGAAGTTTTAAGCGTGTGCTGGCGAGAGTAGTACTAGGATAGGTGACCTCCTGGGAAGTCCTCGTGTTGCACCCCTCGTTTTCGTTTTCGTTTTTCTATTCTTTTCTTTTTATCCTCACGGATTATTCCGGCCCTGTGGTGTTGGCCTCGAAACGAGCTTTCCGAACAGTACTCACGGGCCCCGTGAGTCCATCGGGATCGAAATTTAGGCACGAGAACGTAGAGACGCGGGAATTCCGTTTACCAAGCAATTTTCATTTTTGTATTCCCTCGTACATAAGTAGTATTCCGTTAATCGAGTCGGGCTCGGGAAATTGCGTTAATTGAGTCGCTTAAAAGCCGGAAGTTAAACACTCTAGACTTCCTTCGAGAAGAGAAATTGAGTCGCTTCAAGTAAATTTGCGATGCATAACATGACGGGTGCGATCATACCATCACTAATGCACCGGATCCCATCAGAACTCCGAAGTTAAGCGTGCTTGGGCGAGAGTAGTACTAGGATGGGTGACCTCCTGGGCAGTCCTCGTGTTGCACCCCTCGTTTTCGTTTTCGTTTTTCTATTCTTTTCTTTTTATCCTCACGGATTGTTCCGGCCCTGGGGTGTTGGCCTCGAAACGAGCTTTCCGAACAGTACTCACGGGCCCCGTGAGTCCATCGGGATCGACAGTTAGGCACGAGAACGTAGAGACGCGGGAATTCCGTTTACCAAGCAATTTTCATTTTTGTATTCCGTCGTACATAAGTAGTATTCCGTTAATCGAGTCGGGCTCGTGAAATTGCGTTAATTGAGTCGCTTAAAAGCCGGAAGTTGAACACTCTAGACTTCCTTCAAGAAGAGAAATTGAGTCGCTTCAAGTAAATTCGCAATGCATAACATGACGGGTGCGATCATACCAGCATTAATGCACCGGATCCCATCAGAACTCCGAAGTTAAGCGTGCTTGGGCGAGAGGAGTACTAGGATGGGTGACCTCCTGGGAAGTCCTCGTGTTGCACCCCTCGTTTTCGTTTTCGTTTTCGTTTCTTTTCTTTTTATCCTCACGGATTATGCCGGCCCTGGGGTGTTGGCCTCGAAACGAGCTTTCCGAACAGTACTCACGGGCCCCGTGAGTCCATCGGGATCGAAAGTTAGGCACGAGAACGTAGAGACGCGTGAATTCCGTTTACCAAGCAATTTTCATTTTTGTATTCCGTCGTACATAAGTAGTATTCCGTTAATCGAGTCGGGCTCGGGAAATTGAGTTAATTGAGTCGCTTAAAAGCCGGAAGTTGAACACTCTAGACTTCTTTCGAGAAGAGAAATTGAGTCACTTCAAGTAAATTTGCAATGCATAACGAGATGTGTGCGATCATACCAGCACTAATGCACCGGATCCCATCAGAACTCCAAAGTTAAGCGTGCTTGGGCGAGAGTAGTACTAGTATGGGTGACCTCCTGGGAAGTCCTCGTGTTGCACCCCTCGTTTTCGTTTTCGTTTTTCTATTCTTTTCTTTTTATCCTCACGGATTATTCCGGCCCTAGGGTGTTGGCCTCGAAACGAGCTTTCCGAACAGTACTCACGGGCCCCGTGAGTCCATCGGGATCTAAAGTTAGGCACGAGAACGTAGAGACGCGGGAATTCCGTTTACCAAGCAATTTTCATTTTTGTATTCCGTCGTACATAAGTAGTATTCCGTTATTCGAGTCGGGCTCGGGAAATTGCGTTAATTGAGTCGCTTAAAAGCCGGAAGTTGAACACTCTAGACTTCCTTCGAGAAGAGAAATTGAGTCGCTTCCAGTAAATTTGCAATGCATAATGTGACGGGTGCGATCATACCAGCACTAATGCACCGGATCCCATCAGAACTCCGAATTTAAGCGTGCTTGGGCGAGAGTAGTACTAGGATGGGGTGGACTCCTGGGAAGTACCTCGTGTTGCACCCCCTCGTTTTTCGTTTTCGTTTTTTTCTAATTCTTTCTTTTCTTTATTTCACATCCTCACGGATTATTCCGGCCCTTGGGTGTTGGCCTCGACACCGAGCCTTTCCGACCGTACACGGGCCCCGTTAGTCCATCGGGATCGAAAGTTTGGCACGCGAACCGTAATTAGCAGACTTCTGGAATTCCGTTTACCAAGCATTTTTTTTTGTATTCGTCGTACATAAGTATATTCCGTTAATCGAGTCCGGGCTCCGGGAATTGCTTTTAATTGAGTGCTTAAACGAAGTTGAACCTCTAGACTGCCGTCCGAGAAAGAGAAATTGAGTCGCTTCAAGTAAATTTGCAATGCGTAACATGACGGTGCGATCATACCAGCACTAATGCACCGGATCCCATCAGAACTCCGAAGTTAAGCGTGCTTGGGCGAGAGTAGTCCTAGGATGGGTGACCTCCTGGGAAGTCCTCGTGTTGCACCCCTCGTTTTCGTTTTCGTTTTTCTATTCTTTTCTTTTTATCCTCACGGATTATTCGAGCCCTGGGGTGTTGGCCTCGAAACGAGCTTTCCGAACAGTACTCACGGGCCCCTTGAGTCCATCGGGATCGAAAGTTAGGCACGAGAACGTAGAGACGCGGGAATTCCGTTTACCAAGCAATTTTCATTTTTGTAATCCGTCGTACATAAGTAGTATTCCGTTAATCGAGTCGGGCTCGGGAAATTGCGTTATTTGAGTCGCTTAAAAGCCGGAAGTTGAACACTCTAGACTTCCTTCGAGAAGAGAAATTGAGTCGCTTCAAGTAAATTCGCAATGCGTAACATGGCGGGTGCGATCATACCAGCACTAATGCACCGGATCCCATCAGAACTCCGAAGTTAAGCGTGCTTGGGCGAGAGTAGTACTAGGATGGGTGACCTCCTGGGAAGTCCTCGTGTTGCACCACTCGTTTTCGTTTTCGTTTTTCTATTCTTTTCTTTTTATCCTCACGGATTATTCCGGCCCTGGGGTGTTGGCCTCGAAACGAGCTTTCCGAACAGTACTCACGGGCCCCGTGAGTCCATCGGAAACGAAAGTTAGGCACGAGAACGTAGAGACGCGGGAATTCCGTTTACCAAGCAATTTTCATTTTTGTATTCCGTCGTACATAAGTAGTATTTCGTTAATCGAGTCGGGCTCGGGAAATTGCGTTAATTGAGTCGCTTAAAAGCCGGAAGTTGAACACTCTAGACTTCCTTCGAGAAGAGAAATTGAGTCGCTTCAAGTAATTTTGCAATGCGTAACATGACGGGTGCGATCATACCAGCACTAATGCACCGGATCCCATCAGAACTCCGAAGTTAAGCGTGCTTTGGCGAGAGTAGTACTAGGATGGGTGACCTCCTGGGAAGTCCTCGTGTTGCACCCTTCGTTTTCGTTTTCGTTTTCGTTTTTCTATTCTTTTCTTTTTATCCTCACGGATTATTCCGGCCCTGGGTTGTTGGCCTCGAAACGAGCTTTCCGAACAGTACTCACGGGCCCCGTGAGTCCATCGGGATCGAAAGTTAGGCACGAGAACGTAGAGACGCGGGAATTCCGTTTACTAAGCAATTTTCATTTTTGTATTCCGTCGTACATAAGTAGTATTCCGTTAATCGAGTCGGGCTCGGGAAATTGCGTTAATTGAGTCGCTTACAAGCCGGAAGTTGAACACTCTAGACTTCCTTCGAGAAGAATTGAGTCGTTCACGTAAATTTGCAATGCGTGACATGACGGGTGCGATCATACCAGCACTAATGCACCGGATTACCCATCAAACCCGAGTTAAGCCGTGCTTGGGCGAGAGCTAGTACTAGGATGGGTTACCCTCCTGGGAAGTCCTCAGTTTTGCACCCTCGTTTTTCGTTTTCGTTTTCTATTCGTTCTTTTTTATCCTCACGGAGTATTCCGGACCTGGGTGTTGGCCTCGAACGAGCCTTTCCGACAGTACTCACGGGCCCCGTTGATCCCTCGGGATCGAAAGCTAGGCAGGAACGTATAGACGGGAATCGTTTACCCAAGCAATTTTCATTTTTGTCTTCCGTCGTACATAAGTAGTATTCCGTTTATCGAGTCGGGCTCGGGAAATTGCGTTAATTGAGTCGCTTAAAAGCCGGAAGTTGAACACTCTAGACTTCCTTCGAGAAGAGAAATTGAGTCGCTTCAAGTAAAATTGCAATGCGTGACATGACGGGTGCGATCATACCAGCACTAATGCACCGGATCCCATCAGAACTCCGACGTTGAGCGTGCTTGGGCGAGAGTAGTACTAGGATGGGTGACCTCCTGGGAAGTCCTCGTGTTGCACCCCTCGTTTTCGTTTTCGTTTTTCTATTCTTTTCTTTTTATCCTCACGGATTATTTCGGCCCTGGGGTGTTGGCCTCGAAACGAGCTTTCCGAACAGTACTCACGGGCCCCGTGAGTCCATCGGTATCGAAAGTTAGGCACGAGAACGTAGAGACGCGGGAATTCCGTTTACCAAGCAATTTTCATTTTTGTATTCCGTCGTACATATGTAGTATTCCGTTAATCGAGTCGGGCTCGGGAAATTGCGTTAATTGAGTCGCTTAAAAGCCGGAAGTTGAACCCTCTAGACTTCCTTCGAGAAGAGAAATTGAGTCGCTTCAAGAAAATTCGCAATGCGTAACATGACGAGTGCGATCATACCAGCACTAATGCACCGGATCCCATCAGAACTCCGAAGTTAAGCGTGCTTGGGCGAGAGTAGTACTAGGATGGGTGACCTCCTGGGAAGTCCTCGTGTTGCACCCCTCGTTTTTGTTTTCGTTTTTCTATTCTTTTCTTTTTATCCTCACGGATTATTCCGGCCCTGGGGTGTTGGCCTCGAAACGAGCTTTCCGAACAGTACTCACGGGCCCCGTGAGTCCATCGCGATCGAAAGTTAGGCACGAGAACTTAGAGACGCAGGAATTTTGTTTACCAAGCAATTTTCATTTTTGTTTTTTGTCGTACATAAGTAGTATTCCGTTCCTCGATCGGGCTCGGGCAATTGCGTAAATGGTCGCTGATAAAAGCCGGAAGTTGAACACTCTAGACTTCCTTCGAGAGGAACTTGAGTCGCTTCAGTAAATTTTTGCAATGCGTGACGACGGGTTGCGATCATACCACACTAATGCAACCGGATCCCATCATAACCTCCCGAAGTTTAAGCGTGCTTGGGCGAGAGTATACTAGGATTGGTGACCTCCTGGAGTCCTCGTGTTGCACCCCTCCGTTTTTTTTCGTTTTTTCTATTCTTTTCTTTTTATCCTCACGGATTATTCCGGCCCTGGGGTGTTGGCCTCGAAACGAGCGTTCCGAACAGTACTCACGGGCCCCGTGAGTCCATCGGGATCGAAAGTTAGGCACGAGAACGTAGAGACGCGGGAATTCCGTTTACCAAGCAATTTTCATTTTGGTATTCCGTCGTACATAAGTAGTATTCCGTTAATCGAGTCGGGCTCGGGAAATTGCGTTAATTGAGTCGCTTAAAAGCCGGAAGTTGAACACTCTAGACTTCCTTCGAGAAGAGAAATTAAGTCGCTTCAAGTAAATTTGCAATGCGTAACATGACGGGTGCGATCATACCAGCACTAATGCACCGGATCCCATCCGAACTCCGAAGTTAAGCGTGCTTGGGCGAGAGTAGTACTAGGATGGGTGACCTCCTGGGAAGTCCTCGGGTTGCACCCCTCGTTTTCGTTTTCGTTTTTCTATTCTTTTCTTTTTATCCTCACGGATTATTCCGGCCCTGGGGTGTTGGCCTCGAAACG
>JAGKPW010002600.1:0-10282 GCA_019926035.1 Melaleuca alternifolia | reverse complement strand
AATACAAAAATGAAAATTGCTTGGTAAACGGAATTCCCGCGTCTCTACGTTCTCGTGCCTAACTTTCGATCCCGTTGGACTCACGGGGCCCGTGAGTACTGTTCGGAAAGCTCGTTTCGAGGCCAACACCCCAGGGCCGGAATAATCCGTGAGGATAAAAAGAAAAGAAGAGAAAAACGAAAACGAAAACGAGGGGTGCAACACGAGGACTTCCCAGGAGGTCACCCATCCTAGTACTACTCTCGCCCAAGCCCGCTTAACTTCGGAGTTCTGATGGGATCCGGTGCATTAGTGCTGGTATGATCGCACCCGTCATGTCACGCATTGCAAATTTACTTGAAGCGACTCCATTTCTCTTCTCGAAGGAAGTCTAGAGTGTTCAACTTCCGGCTTTTAAGCGACTCAATTAACGCAATTTCCCGAGCCCGACTCGATTAACGGAATACTACTTATGTACGACGGAATACAAAATTGAAAATTGCTTGGTAAACGGAATTCCCGCGTCTCTACGTTCTCGTGCCTAACTTTCGATCCCGATGGACTCACGGGGCCCGGGAGTACTGTTCGGAAAGCTCGTTTCGAGGCCAACACCCCAGGGCCGGAATAATCCGTGAGGATAAAAAGAAAAGAATAGAAAAACGAAAACGAAAACGAGGGGTGCAACAAGAGGACTTCCCAGGAGGTCACCCATCCTAGTACTACTCTCGCCCAAGCACGCTTAACTTCGGAGTTCTGATGGGATCCTGTGCATTAGTGCTGGTATGATCGCACCCGTCATGTTACGCATTGCGAATTTACTTGAAGCGACTCAATTTCTCTCCTCGAAGGAAGTCTAGAGTGTTCAACTTCCGGCTTTTAAGCGACTCAATTAACGCAATTTCCCGGGCCCGACTCGATTAACGGAATACTACTTATGTACGACGGAATACAAAAATGAAAATTGCTTGGTAAACGGATTCCCGCGTCTCTACGTTCTCGTGCCTAACTTTCGATCCCGATGGACTCACGTGGCCCGTGAGTACTGTTCGGAAAGCTCGTTTCGAGGCCAACACCCCAGGGCTGGAATAATCCGTGAGGATAAAAAGAAAAGAATAGAAAAACGAAAACGAAAACGAGGGGTGAAACACGAGGACTTCCCAGGAGGTCACCCATCCTAGTACTACTCTCGCCCAAGCACGCTTAACTTCGGAGTTCTGATGGGATCCGGTGCATTAGTGCTGGTATGATCGCATCCGTCATGTTACGCATTGCGAATTTACTTGAAGCGACTCAATTTCTCTTCTCGAAGGAAGTCTAGAGTGTTCAACTTCCGGCTTTTAAGCGCCTCAATTAACGCAATTTCCCGAGCCCGACTCGATTAACGGAATACTACTTATGTACGACGGAATACAAAAATGAAAATTGCGTGGTAAACGGAATTCCCGCGTCTCTACGTTCTCGTGCCTAACTTTCGATCCCGATGGACTCACGGGGCCCGTGAGTACTGTTCGGAAAGCTCGTTTCGGGGCCAACACCCCAGGGCCGGAATAATCCGTGAGGATAAAAAGAAAAGAATAGAAAAACGAAAACGAAAACGAGGGGTGCAACACGAGGACTTCCCAGGATGTCACCCATCCTAGTACTACTCTCGCCCAAGCACGCTTAACTTCGGAGTTCTGATTGGATCCGGTGCATTAGTGCTGGTATGATCGCACCCGTCATGTTACGCATTGCAAATTTACTTGAAGCGACGCAATTTCTCTTCTCGAAGGAAGTCTAGAGTGTTCAACTTCCGGCTTTTAAGCGACTCAATTAACGCATTTTCCCGAGCCCGACTCGATTAACGGAATACTACTTATGTACGACGGAATACAAAAATGAAAATTGCTTGGTAAACGGAATTCCCGCGTCTCTACGTTCTCGTGCCTAACTTTCGATCCCGATTGACTCACGGGGCCCGTGAGTACTGTTCGGAAAGCTCGTTTCGAGGCCAACACCCCAGGGCCGGAATAATCCGTGAGGATAAAAAGAAAAGAATAGAAAAACGAAAGCGAAAACAAGGGGTGCAACACGAGGACTTCCCAGGAGGTCACCCATCCTAGTACTACTCTCGCCCAAGCACGCTTAACTTCGGAGTTCTGATGGGATCCGGTGCATTAGTGCTGATATGATCGCACCCGTCATGTTACGCATTGCAAATTTACTTGAAGCGACTCAATTTCTCTTCTCGAAGGAAGTCTAGAGTGTTCAACTTCCGGCTTTTAAGCGACTCAATTAAAGCAATTTCCCGAGCCCGACTCGATTAACGGAATACTACTTATGTACGACGGAATACAAAAATTAAAATTGCTTGGTAAACGGAATTCCCGCGTCTCTACGTTCTCGTGCCTAACTTTCGATCTCGATGGACTCACGGGGCCCGTGAGTACTGGTCGGAAAGCTCGTTTCGAGGCCAACACCCCGGGCCGGAATAATCCGTGAGAATAAAAAGAAAAGAAAAGAAAAATGAAAACGAGGGGTGCAACACGAGGACTTCCCAGGAGGTCACCCATCCTAGTACTACTCTCGCCCAAGCACGCTTAACGTCGGAGTTCTGATGGGATCCGGTGCATTAGTGCTGGTATGATCGCACCCGTCATGTTACGCATTGCGAATTTACTTGAAGCGACTGAATTTCTCTTCTCGAAGGAAGTCTAAGAGTGTTCAACTTCCGGCTTTTAAGCGACTCAATTAACGCAATTTCCTAAGCCCGACTCGATTAACGGAATACTACTTATGTACGACGGAATACAAAAATGAAAATTGCTTTGTAAACGGAATTCCCGCGTCTCTACGTTCTCGTGCCTAACTTTCGATCCCGATGGACTCACGGGGCCCGTGAGTACTGTTCGGAAAGCTCGTTTCGAGGCCAACCCCCCAGGGCCGGAATAATCCGTGAGGATAAAAAGAAAAGAATAGAAAAACGAAAACGAAAACGAGGGGTGCAACCGAGGACTTCCCAGGAGGTCACCCATCCTAGTACTACTCTCGCCCAAGCACGCTTAACTTCGGAGTTTTGATGGGATCCGGTGCATTAGTGCTGGTATGATCGCACCCGTCATGTTACGCAATGCGAATTTACTTGAAGCGACTCAATTTCTCTTCTCGAAGGAAGTCTAGAGTGTTCAACTTCCAGCTTTTAAGCGACTCAATTAACGCAATTTCCCGAGCCCGACTCGATTAACGAAATACTACTTATGTACGACGGAATACAAAAATGAAAATTGCTTGGTAAACGTAATTCCCGCGTCTCTACGTTCTCGTGCCTAACTTTCGATCCCGATGGACTCACGGGGCCCGTGAGTACTGTTCGAAAAGCTCGTTTCGAGGCCAACACCCCAGGGCCGGAATAATCCGTGAGGATAAAAAGAAAAGAATAGAAAAATGAAACCGAAAACGAAAACGAGGGGTGCAACACGAGGACTTCCCAGGAGGTCACCCATCCTAGTACTACTCTCGCCCAAGCACGCTTAACTTCGGAGTTCTGATGGGATCCGTTGCATTAGTGCTGGTATGATCGCACCCGTCATGTTACGCATTGCGAATTTACTTGAAGCGACTCAATTTCTCTTCTCGAAGAAAGTCTAGAGTGTTCAACTTCCGGCTTTTAAGCGACTCAATTAACGCAATTTCCCGAGCCCGACTCGATTAACGTTATACTACTTATGTACGACGGAATACAAAAATGAAAATTGCTTGGTAAACGGAATTCCCGCGTCTCTACGTTCTCGTGCCTAACTTTCGTTCCCGATGGACTCACGGGGCCCGTGAGTACTGTTCGGAAAGCTCGTTTCGAGGCCAACACCCCAGGGCCGGAATAATCCGTGAGGATAAAAAGAAAAGAATAGAAAAACGAGAACGAAAACGAGGGGTGCAACACGAGGACTTCCCAGGAGGTCACCCATCCTAGTACTACTCCCGCCCAAGCACGCTTAACTTCGGAGTTCTGATGGGATCCGGTGCATTAGTGCTGGTATGATTGCACCCGTCATGTTACGCATTGCAAATTTACTTGAAGCGACTCAATTTCTCTTCTCGAAGGAAGTCTAGAGGGTTCAACTTCCGGCTTTTAAGCGACTCAATTAACGCAATTTCCCGAGCCCGACTCGATTAACGGAATACTACTTATGTACGACGGAATACAAAAAGGAAAATTGCTTGGTAAACGGAATTCCCGCGTCTCTACGTTCTCGTGCCTAATTTTCGATCCCGATGGACTCACGGGGCCCGTGAGTACTGTTCGGAAAGCTCGTTTCGAGGCCAACACCCCAGGGCCGGAATAATCCGTGAGGATAAAAAGAAAAGAATAGAAAAACAAAAACGAAAACGAGGGGTGCAACACGAGGACTTTCCAGGAGGTCACCCATCCTAGTACTACTCTCGCCCAAGCACGCTTAACTTCGGAGTTCTGATGGGATCCGGTGCATTAGTGCTGGTATGTTCGCACCCGTCATGTTACGCATTGCAAATTTACTTGAAGCGACTCAATTTCTCTTCTCGAAGGAAGTCTAGAGTGTTCAACTTCCGGCTTTTAAGCGACTCAATTAACGCAATTTCCCTAGCCCGACTCGATTAACGGAATACTACTTATGTACGACGGAATACAAAAATGAAAATTGCTTGGTAAACGGAATTCCCGCGTCTCTACGTTCTCGTGCCTAACCTTCGATCCCGATGGACTCACGGGGCCCGTGAGTACTGTTCGGAAAGCTCGTTTCGAGGCCAACACCCCAGGGCCGGAATAATCCGTGAGGATAAAGAAAAGAATAGAAAAACGAAAATGAAAACGAGGGGTGCGACACGAGGACTTCCCAGGAGGTCACCCATCCTAGTACTACTCTCGCCCAAGCACGCTTAACTTTGGAGTTCTGATGGGATCCGGTGCATTAGTGCTGGTATGATCGCACCCGTCATGTTACGCTTTGCAAATTTACTTGAAGCGACTCAATTTCTCTTCTCGAAGGAAGTCTAGAGTGTTCACTTCCGGCTGTTTAAGCGACTCAATTAACGCAATTTCCCGAGCCCGACTCGATTAACGGATACTACTCATGTAGCGACGGAATACCAACAATGAAAATTGCCTTTGGTCAACGAATTTCCCCCCCGACCCCCCATTTCCCGCGTCTCTACTGTTCTCTGCCACCTTTCGATCCCGATGGACTCACGGGGCCCGTGAGTACTGTTCGGAAAGCTCGTATCGAGGCCAACACCCCAGGGCCGGAATAATCCGTGAGGATAAAAAGAAAAGAATAGAAAAACTAAAACGAAAACGAGGGGTGCAACACGAGGACTTCCCAGGAGGTCACCCATCCTAGTACTACTCTCCTCCAAGCACGCTTAACTTCGGAGTTCTGATGGGATCCGGTGCATTAGTGCTGGTATGATCGCACCCGTCATGTTACGCATTGCAAATTAACTTGAAGCGACTCAATTTCTCTTCTCGAATGACGTCTAGGTGTTCACTTCCGGCTTTTAAGCGACTCAATTAACGCAATTTCCCGAGCCGGACTCGATTAACGGAATACTACTTATGTACGACGGAATACAAAAATGAAAATTGCTTGGTAAACGGAATTCCCGCGTCTCTACGTTCTCGTGCCTAACTTTCGATCCCAATGGACTCACGGGGCCCGTGAGTACTGTTCGGAAAGCTCGTTTCGAGGCCAACACCCCAGGGCCGGAATAATCCGTGAGGATAAAAGAAAAGAATAGAAAAACGAAAACGAAAACGATGGTGCAACACACGGGACTTTCCCGAGGTCAACCCATCCTAGTACTACTCTCGCCCAAGCACGCTTAACTTCGGAGTCCTGATGGGATCCGGTGCATTAGTGCTGGTATGATCGCACCCGTCATGTTACGCATTGCGAATTTACTTGAAGCGACTCAATTTCTCTTCTCGAAGAAAGTCTAGAGTGTTCAACTTCCGGCTTTTAAGCGACTCAATTAACGCAATTTCCCGAGCCCGACTCGATTAACGGAATACTACTTATGTACGGCGGAATACAAAAATGAAAATTGCTTGGTAAACGGAATTCCCGCGTCTCTACGTTCTCGTGCCTAACTTTCGATCCCGATGGACTCACTGGGCCCGTGAGTACTGTTCGGAAAGCTCGTTTCGAGGCCAACACCCCAGGGCAGGAATAATCCGTGAGGATAAAAAGAAAAGAATAGAAAAACGAAAACGAAAACGATGGGTGCAACACGAGGACTTCCCAGGAGGTCACCCATCCTAGTACTACTCTCGCACAAGCACGCTTAACTTCGGAGTTCTGATGGGATCCGGTGCATTAGTGCTGGTATGATCGCACCCTTCATGTTACGCATTGCGAATTTACTTGAAGCGACTCAATTTCTCTTCTCGAAGGAAGTCTAGAGTGTTCAACTTCCCGCTTTTAAGCGACTCAATTAACGCAATTTCCCGAGCCCGACTCGATTAACGGAATACTACTTATGTACGACGGAATACAAAAATGACAATTGCTTGGTAAACGGAATTCCCGCGTCTCTACGTTCTCGTGCCTAACTTTCGATCCCGATGAACTCACGGGGCCCGTGAGTACTGTTCGGAAAGCTCGTTTCGAGGCCAACACCCCAAGGCCGGAATAATCCGTGAGGATAAAAAGAAAAGAATAGAAAAACGAAAACGAAAACTAGGGGTGCAACACGAGGACTTCCCAGGAGGTCACCCATCCTAGTACTACTCTCGCCCAAGCACGCTTAATTTTGGAGTTCTGATGGGATCCGGTGCATTAGTGCTGGTATGATCCCACCCGTCATGTTGTGCATTGCAAATTTACTTGAAGCGACTCAATTTCTCTTCTCGAAGGAAGTCTAGAGTGTTTAACTTCCGGCTTTTAAGCGACTCAATTAACGCAATTTCCCGAGCCCGACTCGATTAACGGAATACTACTTATGTACGACGGAATACAAAAATGAAAATTGCTTGGTAAACGGAATTCCCGCGTCTCTACGTTCTCGTGCCTACCTTTCGATCCCGATGGACTCACGGGGCCCGTGAGTACTGTTCGGAAAGCTCGTTTCGAGCCCAACACCCCAGGGCCGGAATAATCCGTGAGGATAAAAAGAAAAGAATAGAAAAACGAAAACGAAAACGAAAACGAGGGGTGCCACACGAGGACTTCCCAGAAGGTCACCCATCCTAGTACTACTCTCGCCCAAGCACGCTTAACTTCGGAGTTCTGATGGGATCCGGTGCATTAGTGCTGGTATGATCGCACCGTCATGTTACGCATTGCAAATTTACTTGAAGCGACTCAATTTCTCTTCTCGAAGGAAGTCTTGAGTGTTCAACTTCCGGCTTTTAAGCGACTCAATTAACGCAATTTCCCGAGCCCGACTCGATTAACGGAATACTACTTATGTACGACGGAATACAAAAATGAAAATTGCTTGGTAAACGGAATTCCCGCGTCCCTACGTTCTCGTGCCTAACTTTCGATCCCGATGGACTCACGGGGCCCGTGAGTACTGTTCGGAAAGCTCGTTTCGTGGCCAACACCCCAGGGCCGGAATAATCCGTGAGGATAAAAAGAAAAGAATAGAAAAACGAAAACGAAAACGAGGGTTGCAACACGAGGACTTCCCAGGAGGTCACCCATCCTAGTACTACTCTCGCCCAATCACGCTTAACTTCGGAGTTCTGATGGGATCCGGTGCATTAGTGCTGTATGATCGCACCCTTCCAGTGTTACGCTGGCGAAGTTACTTGAGCGCTCAATTTTCTCTCTCGAAGGAAGTCTAGAGTGTTCAACTTCCGGCTTTTAAGCGACTCAACTAACGCAATTTCCCGAGCCCGACTCGATTAACGGAATACTACTTATGTACGACGGAATACAAAAATGAAAATTGCTTGGTAAACGGAATTTCCGCGTCTCTACGTTCTCGTGCCTAACTTTCGATCCCGATGGACTCACGGGGCCCGTGAGTACTGTTCGGAAAGCTCGTTTCGAGGCCAACACCCCAGGGCCGGAATAATCCCTGAGGATAAAAAGAAAAGAATAGAAAAACGAAAACGAAAACGCAAACGAGGGGTGCAACACGAGGACTTCCCCGGAGGTCACCCATCCTAGTACTACTCTCGCCCAAGCACGCTTAACTTCGGAGTTCCGATGGGATCCGGTGCATTAGTGCTGGTATGATCGCACCCGTCATGTTACGCATTGCAAATTTACTTGAAGCGACTCAATTTCTCTTTTCGAAGGAAGTCTAGAGTGTTCAACTTCCGGCTTTTAAGCGACTCAATTAACGCAATTTCCCGAGCCCGACTCGATTAACGGAATACTACTTCTGTACGACGGAATACAAAAATGAAAATTGCTTGGTAAACGGAATTCCCGCGTCTCTACGTTCTCGTGCCTAACTGTCGATCCCGATGGACTCACGGGGCCCGTGAGTACTGTTCGGAAAGCTCGTTTCAGGCCAACACCCCAGGGCCGGAATAATCCGTGAGGATAAAAAGAAAAGAATAGAAAAACGAAAACGAAAACGAGGGGTGCAACATGAGGACTTCCCAGGAGGTCACCCATCCTTGTACTACTCTCGCCCAAGCACGCTTAACTTCGGAGTTCTGATGGGATCCGGTGCATTAGTGCTGGTATGATCGCACCCGTCCTGTTACGCATTGCGAATTTACTTGAAGCGACTCAATTTCTCTTCTCGAAGGAAGTCTAGAGTGTTCAACTTCCGGCTTTTAAGCGACTCAATTAACGCAATTCCCCGAGCCCGACTCGATTAACGGAATACTACTCATGTACGACGGAATACAAAAATGAAAATTGCTTGGTAAACGGAATTCCCGCGTCTCTACGTTCTCGTGCCTAACTTTCGATCCCGATGGACTCACGGGCCCGTGAGTACTGTTCGGAAAGCTCGTTTCGAGGCCAACACCCCAGGGCCGGAATAATCCGTGAGGATAAAAAGAAAATAATAGAAAAACGAAAACGAAAACGAGGGGTGCAACACGAGGACTTCCCAGGAGGTCACCCATCCTAGTACTACTCTCGCCCAAGCACGCTTAACTTCGGAGTTCTGATGGGATCCGGTGCATTAGTGCTGGTATGATCGCACCCGTCATGTTTCGCATTGCAAATTTACTTGAAGCGACTCAATTTCTCTTCTCGAAGGAAGTCTAGAGTGTTCAACTTCCGGCTTTTAAGCGACTCAATTAACGCAATTTCCCGAGCCCGACTCGATTAACGGAATACTACTTATGTACGACTGAATACAAAAATGAAAATTGCTTGGTAAACGGAATTCCCGCGTCTCTACGTTCTCGTGCCTAACTTTCGATCCCGATGGACTCACGGGCCCCGTGAGTACTGTTCGGAAAGCTCGTTTCGAGGCCAACACCCCAGGGCCGGAATAATCCGTGAGGATAAAAAGAAAAGAATAGAAAAACGCAAACGAAAACGAGGGGTGCAACACGAGGACTTCCCAGGAGGTCACCCATCCTAGTACTACTCTCGCCCAAACACGCTTAACTTCGGAGTTCTGATGGGATCCGGTGCATTAGTGCTGGTATGATCGCACCCGTTATGTTATGCATCGCAAATTTACTTGAAGCGACTCAATTTCTCTTCTCGAAGGAAGTCTAGAGTGTTCAACTTCCGGCTTTTAAGCGACTCAATTAACGCAATTTCCGGAGCCCGACTCGATTAACGGAATACTACTTATGTACGACGGAATACAAAAATGAAAATTGCTTGGTAAACGGAATTCCAGCGTCTCTACGTTCTCGTGCCTAACTTTCGATCCCGATGGACTCACGGGGCCCGTGAGTACTGTTCGGAAAGCTCGTTTCGAGGCCAACACCCCAGGACCGGAATAATCCGTGAGGATAAAAAGAAAAGAATAGAAAAACGAAAACGAAAACGAGGGGTGCAACACGAGGACTTCCCAGGAGGTCACCCATCCTAGGACTACTCTCGCCCAAGCACGCTTAACTTCGGAGTTCTGATGGGATCCGGTGCATTAGTGCTGGTATGATCGCACCCGTCATGTTACGCATTGCGAATTTACTTGAAGCGACTCATTTTCTCTTCTCGAAGGAAGTCTAGAGTGTTCAACTTCCGGCTTTTAAGCGACTCAATTAACGCAATTTCCCGAGCCCGACTCGATTAACGGAATACTACTTATGTACGACGGAATAAAAAAATGAAAATTGCTTGGTAAACGGAATTCCCGCGTCTCTACGTTCTCGTGCCAAACTTTCGATCCCGATGGACTCACGGGGCCCGTGAGT
>JAGKPW010002596.1:0-16181 GCA_019926035.1 Melaleuca alternifolia | reverse complement strand
ACAAAAATGAAAATTGGTTGGTAAACGGAATTCCCGCGTCTCTACGTTCTCGTGCCTAACTTTCGATCCCGATGGACTCACGGGGCCCGTGAGTACTGTTCGGAAAGCTCGTTTCGAGGCCAACACCCCAGGGACGGAATAATCCGTGAGGATAAAAAGAAAAGAATAGAAAAACGAAAACGAAAACGAGGGGTGCAACACGAGGACTTCCCAGGAGGTCACCCATCCTAGTACTACTCTCGCCCAAGCAAGCTTAACTTCGGAGTTCTGATGGGATCCGGTGCATTAGTGCTGGTATGATCGCACCCGTCATGTCACGCATTGCAATTTTACTTGAAGCGACTCAATTTCTCTTCTCGAAGGAAGTCTAGAGTGTTCAACTTCCGGCTTTTAAGCGACTCAATTAACGCAATTTCCCGAGCCCGACTCGATTAACGGAATAATACTTATGTACGACGGAATACAAAAATGAAAATTGCTTGGTAAACGGAATTCCCGCGTCTCTACGTTCTCGTGCCGAACTTTCGATCCCGATGGACTCACGGGGCCCGTGAGTACTGTTCGGAAAGCTCGTTTCGAGGCCAACACCCCAGGGCCGGAATAATCCGTGAGTATAAAAAGAAAAGAATAGAAAAACGAAAACGAAAACGAGGGGTGCAACACGAGGACTTCCCAGGAGGTCACCCATCCTAGTACTACTCACGCCCAAGCACGCTTAACTTCGGAGTTCTGATGGGATCCGGTGCATTAGTGCTGGTATGATCGCACCCGTCATGTTACGCATTGCAAATTTACTTGAAGCGACTCAATTTATCTTCTCGAAGGAAGTCTAGAGTGTTCAACTTCCGGCTTTTAAGCGACTCAATTAACGCAATTTCCCGAGCCCGACTCGATTAACGTAATACTACTTATGTACGACGGAATACAAAAATGAAAATTGCTTGGTAAACGGAATTCCGCGTCTCTACGTTCTCGTGCCTAACTTTCGATCCCGATGGACTCACGGGGCCCGGGAGTACTGTTCGGAAAGCTCGTTTCGAGGCCAACACCCCAGGGCCGGAAAATCGTGAGGATAAAAAGAAAAGATAGAAAAACGAAAAAACGAAAAACGGGGGTGCAACACGAGAATTCCCAGGAGGTCACCCATCCTAGTACTACTCTCGCCCAGCACTGCTTAAAACTTCGGAGTTCTGATGGGATCCGGTGCATTAGTGCTGGTATGATCGCACCCGTCATGTTACGCATTGCGAATTTACCTGAAGCGACTCAATTTCTCTTCTCGAAGGAAGTCTAGAGTGTTCAACTTCCGGCTTTTAAGCGACTCAATTAACGCAAATTCCCGAGCCCGACTCGATTAACGGAATACTACTTATGTACGACGGAATACAAAAATGAAAATTGCTTGGTAAACGGAATTCCGCGTCTCTACGTTCTCGTGCCTAACTTTCGATCCCGATGGACTCACGGGGCCCGTGAGTACTGTTCGAAAGCTCGTTTCGAGGCCAACACCCCAGGGCCGGAATAATCCGTGAGGATAAAAGGAAAGAATAGAAAAACGAAAACGAAAACGAGGGGTGCAACACGAGGACTTCCAGGAGTCACCCATGCCTCGTACTACTATCGCCCCAAGCCACGGTAACTTCGGAGTTTCTGATGGGACGGTGCATAGTGCTGGTATGATCGCACCCGTCATGTCACGCATTGCAAATTTACTTGAAGCGACTCAATTTCTCTTCACGAAGGAAGTCTAGAGTGTTCAACTTCCGGCTTTTAAGCGACTCAATTAAGGCAATTTCCCGAGCCCGACTCGATTAACGGAATACTACTTATGTACGACGGAATACAAAAATAAAAATTGCTTGGTAAACGGAATTCCCGCGTCTCTACGTTCTCGTGCCTACCTTTCGATCCCGATGGACTCACGGGGCCCGTGAGTACTGTTCGGAAAGCTCGTTTCGAGGCCAACACCCCCGGGCCGGAATAATCCGTGAGGATAAAAAGAAAAGAATAGAAAAACGAAAACGAAAACGAGGGCTGCAACACGAGGACTTCCCAGGAGGTCACCCATCCTAGTACTACTCTCGCCCAAGCACGCTTAACTTCGGAGTTCTGATGGGATCCGGTGCATTAGTGCTGGTATGATCGCACCGTCATGTTACGCATTGCAAATTTACTTGAAGCGACTCAATTATCCTCGAAGGAAGTCTAGAGTGTTCAACTTCGGCTTTTAAGCGACTCAATTAACGCATTCCCGAGACCGACTCGATACGGAATACTACTTATGTACGACGGAATACAAAAATGAACATGGCTTGGTAACCGGAATTCCGGTCTCTACGTTCTCGTGCCTAAATGTCGATCCCGATGGACTCACGGGGCCCGTGAGTACTGTTCGGAAAGCTCGTTTCGAGGCCAACACCCCAGGGCAGGAATAATCCGTGAGGATAAAAAGAAAAGAATAGAAAAACGAAAACGAAAACGAGGGGTGCAACACGAGGACTTCCCAGGAGGTCACCCTTCCTAGTACTACTCTCGCCCAAGCACGCTTAACTTCGGAGTTCTGATGGGATCCGGTGCATTAGTGATGGTATGATCGCACCCGTCATGTTACGCATTGCGAATTTACTTGAAGCGACTCAATTTCTCTTCTCGGAGGAAGTCTAGAGTGTTCAACTTCCGGCTTTTAAGCGACTCAATTAACGCAATTTCCCGAGCCAGACTCGATTAACGGAATACTACTTATGTACGACGGAATACAAAAATGAAAATTGCTTGGTAAACGAAATTCCCGCGTCTCTACGTTCTCGTGCCTAACTTTCGATCCCGATGGACTCAAGGGGCCCGTGAGTACTGTTCGGAAAGCTCGTTTCGAGGCCAACACCCCAGGGCCGGAATAATCCGTGAGGATAAAAAGAAAAGAATCGAAAAACGAAAACGAAAACGAGGGGTGCAACACGAGGACTTCCCAGGAGGTCACCCATCCTAGTACTACTCTCGTCCAAGAACGCTTAACTTCGGAGTTCTGACGGGATCTGGTGCATTAGTGCTGGTATGATCGCACCCGTCATGTTATGTATTGCAAATTTACTTGAAGCGACTCAATTTCTCTTCTCGAAGGAAGTCTAGAGTGTTCAACTTTCGGCTTTTAAGCGACTCAATTAACGCAATTTCCCGAGCCCGACTCGATTAACGGAATACTACTTATGTACGACGGAATACAAAAATGAAAATTGCTTGGTAAACGGAATTTTCGCGTCTCTACGTTCTCGTGCCTAACTTTCGATCCCGATGGACTCACGGGGCCCGTGAGTACTGTTCGGACAGCTCGTTTCGTGGCCAACACCCCGGGCCCGAATAATCCGTGAGGATAAAAGGAAAAGAAAAGAAAAACGAAAACGAGGGGTGCAGCACGAGGACTTCCCAGGAGGTCACCCATCCTAGTACTACTCTCGCCCAAGCACGCTTAACTTCGGAGTTCTGATGGGATCCGGTGCATTAGTGCTGATATGATCGCACCCGTCTTTTTACGCAATGCAAATTTACTTGAAGCGACTCAATTTCTCTTCTCGAAGGAAGTCTAGAGTGTTCAACTTCCCGCTTTTAAGCGACTCAATTAACGCAATTTCCCGAGCCCGACTCGATTAACGGAATACTACTTATGTACGACGGAATACAAAAAAGAAAATTGCTTGGTAAACGGAATTCCCGCGTCTCTACGTTCTCGTGCCTAACTTTCGATCACGATGGACTCACGGGGCCCGTGAGTACTGTTCGGAAAGCTCGTTTCGAGGCCAACACCCCAGGGCCGGAATAATCCGTGAGGATAAAAAGAAACGAATAGAAAAACGAAAACGAAAACGAGGGGTGCAACACGAGGACTTCCAAGGTGGTCACCCATCCTAGGACTACTCTCGCCCAAGCACGCTTAACTTCGGAGTTCTGATGGGATCCGGTGCATTAGTGCTGGTATGATCGCACCCGTCATGTTACGCATTGCAAATTTACTTAAAGCGACTCAATTTCTCTTCTCGAAGGAAGTCTAGAGTGTTCAACTTCCGGCTTTTAAGCGACTCAATTAACGCAATTTCCAGAGCCCGACTCGATTAACGGAATACTACTTATGTACGACGGAATACAAAAATGAAAATTGCTTGGTAAACGGAATTCCCGCGTCTCTACGTTCTCGTGCCTAACTTTAGATCCCGATGGACTCACGGGGCCCGTGAGTACTGTTCGGAAAGCTCGTTTCGAGGCCAACACCCAGGGCCGGAATAATCCGTGAGGATAAAAAGAAAAGAATAGAAAAACGAAAACGAAAACGAGGGTTGCAACACGAGGACTTCCCAGGAGGTCACCCATCCTAGTACTACTCTCGCCAAGCACGCTTAACTTCGGAGTTCTGATGGGATCCGGTGCATTAGTGCTGGTAGATCGCACCCGTCATGTTACGCATTGCCGATTACTGAAGCAGATCCCGTTCTCTTCTCGAAGGAAGTATAGAGTGGTTCAACTTCCGGATTTTAAGCGACTCAATTAACGCAATTTCCCGAGCCCGACTCGATTAACGGAATACTACTTATGTACGACGGAATACAAAAATGAAAATTGCTTGGTAAACGGAATTCCTGCGTCTCTACGTTCTCGTGGCTAACTTTCGATCCCGATGGACTCACGGGGCCCGTGAGTACTGTTCGGAAAGCTCGTTTCGAGGCCAACACCCCAGGGCCGGAATAATCGGTGAGGATAAAAAGAAAAGAATAGAAAAACGAAAACGAAAACGAGGGGTGCAACACGAGGACTTCCCAGGAGGTCACCCATCCTAGTACTACTCTCGCCCAAGCACGCTTAACTCCGGAGTTCTGATGGGATCCGGTGCATTAGTGCTGGTATGATCGCACCCGTCATGTATCGCATTGACGATTTACGTGAAGCGACTCAATTTCTCTTCTCGAAGGAAGTCTAGAGTGTTCAAACTTCCGGCTTTAAGACAACTCAATTACGCAATTCCCGAGCCCGCACTCGAAAGGAATACTACTATGTACGACGGATACAAAATTGAAAATTGCTTGGTAAACGGAAATTCCCCGTCTCTACGTTCTCGTGCCTAACTTTCGATCCCGATGGACGCACGGGGCCCGTGAGTACTGTTCGGAAAGCTCGTTTCGAGGCCAACACCCCAGGGCCGGAATAATCCGTGAGGATAAAAAGAAAAGAATAGAAAACCGAAAACGAAAACGAGGGGTGCAACACGAGGACTTCCCAGGAGGTCACCCATCCTAGTACTACTCTCGCCCAAGCACGCTTAACTTCGGAGTTCTGATGGGATTCGGTGCATTAGTGCTGGTATGATCGCACCCGTCATGTTACGCATTGCGAATTTACTTGCAGCGACTCAATTTCTCTTCTCGACGGAAGTCTAGAGTGTTCAACTTTCGGCTTTTAAGCGACTCAATTAACGCAATTTCCCGAGCCCGACTCGAGTAACGGAATACTACTTATGTACGACGGAATACAAAAATGAAAATTGCTTGGTAGACGGAATTCCCGAGTTTTTTTTTTTTTTTTTTTTTTTTTTTTTGTTCGTTCTTTTTTTTTTTGTTTTTTTTTTTTTACGGGGTTCTCGTGCCTAATTTTCGATCCCGATGGACTCACGGGGCCCGTGAGTACTGTTCGGAAAGCTCGTTTCGAGGCCAACACACCAGGGCCGGAATAATCCGTGAGGATAAAAAGAAAAGAATAGAAAAACGAAAACGAAAAGGAGGGGTGCAACACGAGGACTTCCCAGGAGGTCACCCATCCTAGTACTACTCTCGCCCAAGCCGCTTAAATTCGGAGTTCTGATGGGATCCGGTGCATTAGTGCTGGTATGATCGCACCCGTCATGTTACGCATTGCAAATTTACTTGAAGCGACTCAATTTCTATTCTCGAAGGAAGTCTAGAGTGTTCAACTTCCGGCTTTTAAGCGACTCAATTAACGCAATTTCCGGAGCCCGACTCGATTAACGGAATACTACTTATGTACGACGGAATACAAAAATGAAATTTGCTTGGTAAACGGAATTCCCGCGTCTCTACGTTCTCGTGCCTAACTTTCGATCCCGATGGACTCACGGGGCCCGGGAGTACTGTTCGGAAAGCTCGTTTCGAGGCCAACACCCCAGGGCCGGAATAATCCGTGAGGATAAAAAGAAAAGAATAGGAAAACGAAAACGAAAACGAGGGGTGCAACACGAGGACTTCCCAGGAGGTCACCCATCCTAGTACTACTCTCGCCCAAGCACGCTTAACTTCGGAGTTCTGATGGGATCCGGTGCATTAGTGCTGTTATGATCGCACCCGTCATGTTATGCATTGCAAATTTACTTGAAGCGACTCAATTTGTCTTCTCGAAGGAAGTCTAGAGTGTTCAACTTCCGGC
Source organism: Melaleuca alternifolia (assembly GCA_019926035.1). Classification (NCBI taxonomy): domain Eukaryota; kingdom Viridiplantae; phylum Streptophyta; class Magnoliopsida; order Myrtales; family Myrtaceae; genus Melaleuca; species Melaleuca alternifolia. Next base: position 9,761 of record JAGKPW010002596.1, on the reverse strand, counting down.
TTTTAAGCGACTCAATTAACGCAATTTCCCTAGCCCGACTCGATTAACGGAATACTACTTATGTACGACGGAATACAAAAATGAAAATTGCTTGGTAAACGGAATTCCCGCGTCTCTACGTTCTCGTGCCTAACTTTCGATCCCGCTGGACTCACGGGGCCCGTGAGTACTGTTCGGAAAGCTCGTTTCGAGGCCAACAGCCCAGGGCCGGAATAATCCGTGAGGATAAAAAGAAAAGAATAGAAAAACGAAAACGAAAACAAGGGGTGCAACACGAGGACTTCCCAGGAGGTCACCCATCCTAGTACTACTCTCGCCCAAGCACGCTTAACTTCGGAGTTCTGATGGGATCCGGTGCATTAGTGCTTGTATGATCGGACCCGTCATGTTACGCATTGCGAATTTACTTGAAGCGACTCAATTTCTTTTCTCGAAGGAAGTCTAGAGTGTTCAACTTCCGGCTTTTAAGCGACTCAATTAACGCAATTTCCCGAGCCCGATTCGATTAACGGAATACTACTTATGTACGACGGAATACAAAAATGAAAATTGCTTGGTAAACGGAATTCCCGCGTCTCTACGTTATCGTGCCTAACTTTCGATCCCGATGGACTCACGGGGCCCGTGAGTACTCTTCGGAAAGCTCGTTTCGAGGCCAACACCCCAGGGCCGGAATAATCCGTGAGGATAAAAAGAAAAGAATAGAAAAACGAAAACGAAAACGAGGGGTGCAACACGAGGACTTCCCAGGAGGTCACACATCCTAGTACTACTCTCGCCCAAGCACGCTTAACTTCGGAGTTCTGATGGGATCCGGTGCATTAGTGCTGGTATGATCGCACCCGTCATGTCACGCATTGCAAATTTACTTGAAGCGACTCTATTTCTCTTCTCGAAGGAAGTCTAGAGTGTTCAACTTCCGGCTTTTAAGCGACTCAATTAACGCAATTTCCCGAGCCCGACTCGAGTAACGGAATACTACTTATGTACGACGGAATACAAAAATGAAAATTGCTTGGTAAACGGAATTTCCGCGTCTCTACGTTCTCGTGCCTAACTTTCGATCCCGATGGACTCACGGGGCCCGTGAGTACTGTTCGGAAAGCTCGTTTCGAAGCCAACACCCCAGGGCCGGAATAATCCGTGAGGATAAAAAGAAAAGAATAGAAAAACGAAAACGAAAACGAGGGGTGCAACACGAGGACTTCCCAGGAGGTCACCCATCCTAATACTACTCTCGCCCAAGCACGCTTAACTTCGGAGTTCTGATGGGATCCGGTGCATTAGTGCTGGTATGATCGCACCAGTCATGTCACGCATTGCAAATTACTGAAAAGCGGCCTCAATTCTCTTTCGAAGGAAGCTAGAGTGTTCACCCTCCGGCTTTAAGGACTGCAATAACGCAATTTCCCGAGCCCGACTCGGATTTTTGTAAAAACCGGAATACTACTAGTACGACGGAATACAAAAATGAAAATGGCTTGGTAAACGGAATTCCCGCGTCTCTACGTTCTCGTGCCTAACTTTCGATCCCGATGGACTCACGGGGCCCGTGAGTACTGTTCGGAAAGCTCGTTTCAAGGCCAACACCCCAGGGCCGGAATAATCCGTGAGGATAAAAAGAAAAGAATAGAAAAACGAAAACGAAAACGAGGGGTGGAACACGAGGACTTCCCAGGAGGTCACCCATCCTAGTACTACTCTCGCCCAAGCACGCTTAACTTCGGAGTTCTGATGGGATCCGGTGCATTAGTGCTGGTATGATAGCACCCGTCATGTTACGCATTGCAAATTTAATTGAATCGACTCAATTTCTCTTTTCGAAGGAAGTCTAGAGTGTTCAACTTCCGGCTTTTAAGCGACTCAATTAACGCAATTTCCCGAGCCCGACTAGATTAACGGAATACTACTTATGTACGACGGAATACAAAAATGAAAATTGCTTGGTAAACGGAATTCCCGCGTCTCTACGTTCTAGTGCCTAACTTTCGATCCCGATGGACTCACGGGGCCCGTGAGTACTGTTCGGAAAACTCGTTTCGAGGCCAACACCCCAGGGCCGGAATAATCCGTGAGGATAAAAAGAAAAGAATAGAAAAACGAAAACGAAAACGAGGGTTGCAACACGAGGACTTCCCAGGAGGTCACCCATCCTAGTACTACTCTCGCCCAAACACGCTTAACTTCGGAGTTCTGATGGGATCCGGTGCATTAGTGCTGGTATGATCGCACCCGTCATGTTACGCATTGCGAATTTACTTGAAGCGACTCAATTTCTCTTCGCGAAGGAAGTCTAGAGTGTTCAACTTCCGGCTTTTAAGCGACTCAATTAACGCAATTTCCCGAGCCCGACTCGATTAACGGAATATTACTTATGTACGACGGAATACAAAAATGAAAATTGCTTGGTAAACGGAATTCCCCCGTCTCTACGTTCTCGTGCCTAACTTTCGATCCCGATGGACTCACGGGGCCCGTGAGTACTGTTCGGAAAGCTCGTTTCGAGGCCGACACCCCAGGGCCGGAATAATCCGTGAGGATAAAAAGAAAAGAATAGAAAAACGAAAACGAAAACGAGGGGTGCAACAAGAGGACTTCCCAGGAGGTCACCCATCCTAGTACTACTCTCGGCCAAGCACGCTTAACTTCGGAGTTCTGATGGGATCCGGTGCATTAGTGTTGGTTGATCGCACCCGTCATGTTACGCATTGCAAATTCACTTGAAGCGACTCAATTTCTCTTCTCGAAGGAAGTCTAGAGTGTTCAACTTCAGGCTTTTAAGCGACTCAATTAACGCAATTTCCCGAGCCCGACTCGATTAACGGAAAACTACTTATGTACGACGGAATACAAAAATGAAAATTGCTTGGTAAACGGATTTCCCGCGTCTCTACGTTCTCGTGCCTAACTTTCGATCCCGATGGACTCACGGGGCCCGTGCGTACTGTTCGGAAAGCTCGTTTCGAGGCCAAAACCCCAGGGGCCGGAAATAAGCCGGGAGGCTAAAAAGAAAAGAATAGAAAAACGAAAGCGAAAACGAGGGGGGCAACACGAGGACTTCCCAGGAGGTCACCCATCCTAGTACTACTCTCGCCCAAGCACGCTTAACTTCGGAGTTCTGATGGGATCCGGGGCATTAGTGCTGGTATGATCGCACCCGTCATGTTACGCATTGCGAATTTACTTGAAGCGACTCAATTTCTCTTCTCGAAGAAAGTCTAGAGTGTTCAACTTCCGGCTTTTAAGCGACTCAATTAACGCAATTTCCCGAGGCCGACTCGATTAACGGAATACTACTTATGTACGACGGAATACAAAAATGAAAATTGCTTGGTAAAAGGAATTCCCGCGTCTCTACGTTCTCGTGCCTAACTTTCGATCCCGATGGACTCACGGGGCCCGTGAGTACTGTTCGGAAAGCTCGTTTCGAGGCCAACACCCCAGGGACGCAATAATCCGTGAGGATAAAAAGAAAAGAATAGAAAAACGGGAGAAAACGAACAGAGGGGTTGCAAAACGAGGACTTCCCAGGAGGGTCACCCATCCTAGTACTAACTTCTCGCCCACGCACTCTTAACTTCGGAGTTCTGATGGGACCGGGCTATAGGCTGGTATGGATCGCACCCGTATGGTACGCATTGCGAATTTAACTTGAAGCGACTCAGTTCTCTTCTCGAAGGAAGTCTAGAGTGTTCAACTTCCGGCTTTTAAGCGACTCAATGAACGCCATTTCCCCGATGCCCGACTCGATTAACGGAATATACTGATGTACGACGGAATACAAAAATGAAAATTGCTTGGTAAACGGAATTACCGCGTCTCTACGTTCTCGTGCCTAACTTTCGATCCCGATGGACTCACGGGGCCCGTGAGTACTGTTCGGAAAGCTCGTTTCGAGGCCAACACCCCGGGGCCGGAATAATCCGTGAGGATAAAAAGAAAAGAATAGAAAAACGAAAACGAAAACGAGGGGTGCAACACGAGGACTTCCCAGGAGGTCACCCATCCTAGTACTAGTACTACTCTCGCCCAAGCGCGCTTAACTTCGGAGTTCTGATGGGATCCGGTGCATTAGTGCTGGTATGATCGCACCCGTCATGTCACGCATTGCAAATTTACTTGAAGCGACTCAACTTCTCTTCTCGAAGGATGTCTAGAGTGTTCAACTTCCGGCTTTTAAGCGACTCAATTAACGCAATTTCCCGAGCCCGACTCGATTAACGGAATACTACTTATGTACGACGGAATACAAAAGTGAAAATTGCTTGGTAAACAGAATTCCCGCGTCTCTACGTTCTCGTGCCTAACTTTCGATCCCGATGGACTCACGGGCCCCGTGAGTACTGTTCGGAAAGCTCGTTTCGAGGCCAACACCCCAGGGCCGGAATAATCCGTGAGGATAAAAAGAAAAGAATAGAAAAACGAAAACGAAACCGAGGGGTGCAACACGAGGACTTCCCAGGAGGTCACCCATCCTAGTTCTACTCTCGCCCAAGCACGCTTAACTTCGGAGTTCTGATGGGATCCGGTGCAGTAGTGCTGGTATGATCGCACCCGTCATGTTACGCATTGCGAATTTACTTGAAGCGACTCAATTTCTGTTCTCGAAGGAAGTCTAGAGTGTTCAACTTACGGTTTTAAGCGACAACGAACGCAATTTCCCGAGCCGCGCGATTAACGGAGGAATACTTAATGTACGAGGAATACAAAAATGAAAAGCTTGGGAAACGGAAATTACGCGTATCGACGTTCTCGTTGCCAACTTTCGAATCCGATGGATCACGGGGCCGTGAGTACTGTTCGGAAAGCTCGTTTCGAGGCCAACACCCCAGGGCCGGAATAATCCGTGAGGATAAAAAGAAAAGAATAGACAAACGAAAACGAAAACGAGGGGTGCAACACGAGGACTTCCCAGGAGGTCACCCATCCTAGTACTACTCTCGCACAAGCACGCTTAACTTCGGAGTTCTGATGGGATCCGGTGCATTAGTGCTGGTATGATCGCACCCGTCATGTTACGCAATGCAAATTTACTTGAAGCGACTCAATTTCTCTTCTCGAAGGAAGTCTAGAGTGTTCAACTTCCAGCTTTTAAGCGACTCAATTAACGCAAGTTCCCGAGCCCGACTCGATTAACGGAATACTACTTATGTACGACGGAATACAAAAATGAAAGTTGCTTGGTAAACGGAATTCCCGCGTCTCTACGTTCTCGTGCCTAACTTTCGATCCCGATGGACTCACGGGGCCCGTGAGTACTGTTCGGAAAGCTCGTTTCGCGGCCAACACCCCAGGGCCGGAATAATCCGTGAGGATAAAAAGAAAAGAATAGAAAAACGAAAAAGAAAACGAGGGGTGCAACACGAGGACTTCCCAGGAGGTCACCCATCCCAGTACTACTCTCGCCCAAGCACGCTTAACTTCGGAGTTCTGATGGGATCCGGTGCATTAGTGCTGGTATGATCGCACCCGTCATGTTACGCATTGCGAATTTACTTGAAGCGACCCAATTTCTCTTCTCGAAGGAAGTCTAGAGTGTTCAACTTCCGGCTTTTAAGCGACTCAATTAACGCAATTTCCCGAGCCCGACTCGATTAACGGAATACTACTTCTGTACGACGGAATACAAAAATGAAAATTGCTTGGTAAACGGAATTCCCGCGTCTCTACGGTCTCGTGCCTAACTTTCGATCCCGATGGACTCACGGGGCCCGTGAGTACTGTTCGGAAAGCTCGTTTCGAGGCCAACACCCCAGGGCCGAAATAATCCGTGAGGATAAAAAGAAAAGAATAGAAAAACGAAAACGAAAACGAGGGGTGCAACACGAGGACTTCCCAGGAGGTCACCCATCCTAATACTACTCTCGCCCAAGCACGCTTAACTTCGGAGTTCTGATGGGATCCGGTGCATTAGTGCGGGGTTATGAGCGCACCCGTCAATGTTGTACGCATTTGCAAAATGTACTGAAGCGACCATTTCGCTTCTCGAAGGAAGTCTAGAGTGTTCAACTTCCGGCTTTTAAGCGACTCAATTAACGCAATTTCCCGAGCCCGACTCGATTAACGGAATACTACTTACGTACGCCGAAATACAAAAATGAAAATTGCTTGGTAAACGGAATTCCCGCGTCTCTACGTTCTCGTGCCTAACTTTCGATCCCGATGGACTCACGGGGCCCGTGAGTACTGTTCGTAAAGCTCGTTTCGAGGCCAACACCCCAGGGCCGGAATAATCCGTGAGGATAAAAAGAAAAGAATAGAAAAACGTAAACGAAAACGAGGGGTGCAACACGAGGACTTCCCAGGAGGTCACCCATCCTAGTACAAGTCTCGCCCAAGCACGCTTAACTTCGGAGTTCTGATGGGATCCGGTGCATTAGTGCTGGTAATGATCCGCACCCGTCTTTACGCATTGCAAATTTTACTTGAAGCGACTCAATTTCTCTTCTCGAAGAAGTCTTAGAGGTGTTTCAACTTCCGTCTTTTTTAAAAGCGACTCAATTAACGCAATTTCCCGAGCCCGACTCGAGTAACGGAATACTACTTATGTACGACGGAATACAAAAATGAAAATTGCTTGGTAAACGGAATTCCCGCGTCTCTACGTTCTCGTGCCTAACTTTCGATCCCGCTGGACTCACGGGGCCCGTGAGTACTGTTCGGAAAGCTCGTTTCGAGGCCAACACCCCAGGCCCGGAATAATCCGTGAGGATAAAAAGAAAAGAATAGAAAAACGAAAACGAAAACGAGGGGTGCAACACTAGGACTTCCCAGGAGGTCACCCATCCTAGTTCTACACTCACCCAAGCACGCTTAACTTTGGAGTTCTGATGGGATCCGGTGCATTAGTGCTGGTATGATCACACCCGTCATGTTATGCATCGCAAATTTACTTGAAGCTACTCAATTTCTCTTCTCGAAGGAAGTCTAGAGTGTTCAACTTCCGGCTTTTAAGCGACTCAATTAACGCCATTTCCCGAGCCCGACTCGATTAACGGAATACTACTTATGTACGACGGAATACAAATAAAATTTGTCTTGGTAACGGAATTCCCCTCCCCCTGCGTCCTCTACGTTCCTCTTTGCCTACCTTCGGATCCCGCTGGACTCACGTTTCCCGTGAGTAACTGTTCGGAAAGCTCGGCGAGGCCAACACGCCCAGTGGCCGAATAATCCGTGAGGATAAAAAGAAAAGAATAGAAAAACGAAAACGAAAACGAGGGGTGCAACACGAGGGCTTCCCAGGAGGTCACCCATCCTAGTACTACTCTCGCCCAAGCACGCTTAACTTCGGAGTTCTGATGGGATCCGGTGCATTATTGCTGGTATGATCGCACCCGTCATGTTACGCATTGCGAATTTACTTGAAGCGACTCAATTTCTCTTCTCGAAGGAAGTCTAGAGTGTTCAACTTCCGGCTTTTAAGCGACTCAATTAACGCAATTCCCCGAGCCCGACTCGATTAACGGAATACTACTTATGTACGACGGAATACAAAAATGAAAATTGCTTGGTAAGCGGAATTCCCGCGTCTCTACGTTCTCGTGCCTAACTTTCGATCGCGATGGACTCACGGGGCCCGTGAGTACTGTTCGGAAAGCTCGTTCCGAGGCCAACACCCCAGGGCCGGAATAATCCGTGAGGATAAAAAGAAAAGAATAGAAAAACGAAAACGAAAAGGAGGGGTGCAACACGAGGACTTCCCAGGAGGTCACCCATCCTAGTACTACTCTCGCCCAAGCGCGCTTAACTTCGGAGTTCTGATGGGATCCGGTGCATTAGTGCTGGTATGATCGCAACCGTCATGTTACGCATTGCAAATTTACTTGAAGCGACTCAATTTCTCTTCTCGAATGAAGTCTAGAGTGTTCAACTTCCGGCTTTTAAGCGACTCAATTAACGCAATTTCCCGAGCCCGACTCGATTAACGGAATACTACTTATGTACGCCGGAATACAAAAATGAAAATTGTCTTTTTTTTTTTTTTTTTTTAATGGTTTTTTTTTTTTTTTTTTTTTTTTGGTGGGGTAACGGATTCCCCCCCCCTTCCCCGCTTCCTACTTTCTCGTGCCTAACTTGCGATCCCGATGGACTCACGGGGCCCGTGAGTACTGTTCGGAAAGCTCGTTTCGAGGCCAACACCCCAGGGCCGGAATCATCCGTGAGGATAAAAAGAAAAGAATAGAAAAACGAAAACGAAAACGAGGGGTGCAACACGAAGACTTCCCAGGAGGTCACCCATCCTAGTACTACTCTCGCCCAAGCACGCTTAACTTCGGAGTTCTGATGGGATCCGGTGCATTAGTGCTGGTATGATCGCTCCCGTCATGTTACGCATTGCGAATTTACTTGAAGCGACTCAATTTCTCTTCTCGAAGGAAGTCTAGAGTGTTCAACTTCCGGCTTTTAAGCGACTCAATTAACGCAATTTCCCGAGCACGACTCGATTAACGGAATACTACTTATGTACGACGGAATACAAAAATGAAAATTGCTTGGTAAACGGAATTCCCGCGTCTCTACGTTCTCGTGCCTAACTTTCGATCCCGATGGACTCACGGGCCCGTGAGTACTGTTCGGAAAGCTCGTTTCGAGGCCAACACCCCAGGGCCGGAATAATCCGTGAGGATAAAAAGAAAAGAATAGAAAAACGAAAACGAAAACGATGGGTGCAACACGAGGACTTCCCAGGAGGTCACCCATCCTAGTACTACTCTCGCCCAAGCACGCTTAACTTCGGAGTTCTGATTGGATCCGGTGCATTAGTGCTGGTATGATCGCACCCGTCTTTTTACGCATTGCAAATTTACTTGAAGCGACTCAATTTCTCTTCTCGAAGGAAGTCCAGAGTGTTCAACTTCCGGCTTTTAAGCGACTCAATTAACGCAATTTCCCGAGCCCGACTCGATTTACGGAATACTACTTATGTACGACGGAATACAAAAATGAAAATTGCTTGGTAAACGGAATTCCCGCGTCTCTACGTTCTCGTGCCTAACTTTCGATCCCTATGGACTCACGGGGCCCGTGAGTACTGTTCGGAAAGCTCGTTTCGAGGCCAACACCCCAGGGCCGGAATAATCCGTGAGGCTAAAAAGAAAAGAATAGAAAAACGAAAACGAAAACGAGGGGTGCAACACGAGGACTTCCCAGGAGGTCACCCATCCTAGTACTAGTACTACTCTCGCCCAAGCACGCTTAACTTCGGAGTTCTGATGGGATCCGGTGCATTAGTGCTGGATGATCGCACCCTCTGTTAACGCAGCAAATTACTGAAGCACTCAATTTCCCCTCTTCTCAGAAGGAGTTAGAGTGTCACTTCCGGCTTTTAAGCGACTCAATTAACGCATTTCCGCGAGCCCGACTCGATTAACGAATACTACTTATGTACGACGGAATACAAAACTGAAAATTGCTTGGTAAACGGAATTCCCGCGTCTCTACGTTCTCGTGCCTAACTTTCGATCCCGATGGACTCACGGGGCCCGTGAGTACTGTTCGGAAAGCTCGTTCCGAGGCCAACACCCCAGGGCCGGAATAATCCGTGAGGATAAAAAGAAAAGAATAGAAAAACGAAAACGAAAACGAGGGGTGCAACACGAGGACTTCCCGGGAGGTCACCCATCCTAGTACTACTCTCGCCCAAGCACGCTTAACTTCGGAGTTCTGATGGGATCCGGTGCATTAGTGCTGGTATGATCGCACCCGTCATTTTAGGCATCGCAAATTTACTTGAAGCGACTCAATTTCTCTTCTCGAAG
>JAGKPW010002595.1:0-13125 GCA_019926035.1 Melaleuca alternifolia | reverse complement strand
TTACCAAGCAATTTTCATTTTTGTATTCCGTCGTACATAAGTAGTATTCCGTTAATCGACTCGGGCTCGGGAAATTGCGTTAATTGAGTCGCTTAAAAGCCGGAAGTTGAACACTCTAGACTTCCTTCGAGAAGAGAAATTGAGTCGCTTCAAGTAATTTTGCAATGCGTAACATGACGGGTGCGATCATACCAGCACTAATGCACCGGATCCCATCAGAACTCCGAAGTTAAGTGTGCTTGGGCGAGAGTAGTACTAGGATGGGTGACCTCCTGGGAAGTCCTCGTGTTGCACCCCTCGGTTTCGTTTTCGTTTTTCTATTCTTTTCTTTTTATCCTCACGGATTATTCCGGCCCTGGGGTGTTGGCCTCGAAACGAGCTTTCCGAACAGTACTCACGGGCCCCGTGAGTCCATCGGGATCGAAAGTTATGCACGAGAACGTAGAGACGCGGGAATTCCGTTTACCAAGCAATTTTCATTTTTGTATTCCGTCGTACATAAGTAGTATTCCGTTAATCGAGTCGGGCTCGGGAAATTGCGTTAATTGGGTCGCTTAAAAGCCGGAAGTTGAACACTCTAGACTTCCTTCGAGAAGAGAAATTGAGTCGCTTCAAGTAAAGTTGCGATGCATAACATGACGGGTGCGATCATACCAGCACTAATGAACCGGATCCCATCAGAACTCCGAAGTTAAGCGTGCTTGGGCGAGAGTAGTACTAGGATGGGTGACCTCCTGGGAAGTCCTCGTGTTGCAACCCTCGTTTTCGTTTTCGTTTTTCTATTCTTTTCTTTTTATCCTCACGGATTATGCCGGCCCTGGGGTGTTGGCCTCGAAACGAGCTTTCCGAACAGTACTCACGGGCCCCGTGAGTCCATCGGGATCGAAAGTTAGGCACGAGAACGTAGAGACGCGGGGATTCCGTTTACCAAGCAATTTTCATTTTTGTATTCCGTCGTACATAAGTAGTATTCCGTTAATCGAGTCGGGCTCGGGAAATTGCGTTAATTGAGGCGCTTAAAAGCCGGAAGTTGAACACTCTAGACTTCCTTCGAGAAGAGAAATTGAGTCGCTTCACGTAAATTTGCAATGCGTAACATGACGGGTGCGATCATACCAGCACTAATGCACCGGATCCCATCAGAACTCCGAAGTTAAGCTTGCTTGGGCGAGAGTAGTACTAGGATGGGTGACCTCCTGGGAAGTCCTCGTGTTGCACCCCTCGTTTTCGTTTTCGTTTTTCTATTCTTTCCTTTTTATCCTCACGGATTATTCCGGCCCTGGGGTGTTGGCCTCGAAACGAGCCTTCCGAACAGTACTCACGGGCCCCGTGAGTCCATCGGGATCGAAAGTTAGGCACGAGAACGTAGAGACGTGAGAATTCCGTTTACCAAGCAATTTTCATTTTTGTATTTCGACGTACATAAGTAGTATTCCGTTAATCGAGTCGGGCTCGGGAAATTGCTTTAATTGAGTCGCTTAAAAGCTGGAAGTTGAACACTCTAGAATTTCTTCGAGAAGAGAAATTGAGTCGCTTCAAGTAAATTTGCAATGCATAACATGACGGGTACGATCATACCAGCACTAATGCACCGGATCCCATCAGAACTCCGAAGTTAAGCGTGCTTGGGCGAGAGTATTACTAGGATGGGTGACCTCCTGGGAAGTCCTCGTGTTGCACCCCTCGTTTTCGTTTTCGTTTTTCTATTCTTTTCTTTTTATCCTCACGGCTTATTCCGGCCCTGGGGTGTTGGCCTCGAAACGAGCTTTCCGAACAGTACTCACGGGCCCCCTGAGTCCATCGGGATCGAAAGTTAGGCACGAGAACGTAGAGACGCGGGAATTCCGTTTACCAAGCAATTTTCATTTTTGTATTCCCTCGTACATAAGTAGTATTCCGTTAATCGAGTCGGGCTCGGGAAATTGCGTTAATTGAGTCGCTTAAAAGCCGGAAGTTGAACACTCTAGACTTCCTTCGAAAAGAGAAATTGAGTCGCTTCAAGTAAATTTGCAATGCATAACATGACGGGTGCGATCATACCAGCACTAATTCCCGTATCCCATCAGAACTCCGAGTTAAGCGGCTTGGGCTAGAGGAGTACTAGGATGTGACCTCCTGGGAAGATCCTCTTTTGCACCCCTCGTTTTTCGTTTTTCGGTTTTCTATTCTTTTTCTTTATCCTCACTGATTATTCGGCCCTGTGTGGTTTGCCTCGAAACGACTTTCCGACGTACTCACGGCCCCCTGGTCCATGTCGGGAATCGAAAGTTAGCACAGAACGCAGACGCGGATTCCGTTTACCAAGCAATTTTCATTTTTGTATTCCGTCGTACATAAGTAGTTTTCCGTTAATCGAGTCGGGCTCGGGAAATTGCGTTAATTGAGTCGCTTAAAAGCCGGAAGTTGAACACTCTAGACTTCCTTCGAGAAGAGAAAATGAGTCGCTTCAAGTAAATTTGCAATGCGTAACATGACGGGTGCGATCATACCAGCACTAATGCACCGGATCCCATCAGAACTCCAAAGTTAAGCGTGCTTGGGCGAGAGTAGTACTAGGATGGATGACCTCCTGGGAAGTCCTCGTGTTGCACCCCTCGTTTTCGTTTTCGTTTTTCTATTCTTTTCTTTTTATCCTCACGGATTATTCCGGCCCTGGGGTGTTGGCCTCGAAACGAGCTTTCCTAACAGTACTCACGGGCCCCGTGAGTCCATCGGGATCGAAAGTTAGGCACGAGAACGTAGAGACGCGGGAATTCCGTTTACCAAGCAATTTTCAATTTTGTATTCCGTCGTACATAAGTAGTATTCCGTTAATCGAGTCGGGCTCGGGAAATTGCGTTAATTGAGTCGCTTAAAAGCCGGAGGTTGAACACTCTAGACTTCCTTCGAGAAGAGAAATTGAGTCGCTTCAAGTAAATTCGCAATGCGTAACATGACGGGTGCGATCAGACCATCCTAGGCCACCGATCCCCTCATAACTCCGAAAGTTAAGCCGTGCTTGGCGATAGGGTTAGATGGGTGACCTCACTGAAGTCCTCGGTTGTCACCCCTCTGTGTTTCGTTTTTCTCTATTCTTTCTTTTTTATCCTCACATTATTCCGGCACCTGGGTGTGGGCCGTCGAAAAAACGAGCTTTCGAACAGATACTCACTGCCCCCATGGGTCCATCGGATCGAAAGTTAGGCACGAGAACGTAGAGCCGCGGGAATTCCGTTTACCAAGCAATTTTCATTTTTGTATTCCGTCGTACATAAGTAGTATTCCGTTAATCGAGTCGGTCTCGGGAAATTGCGTTAATTGAGTCGCTTAAAAGCCGGAAGTTGAACACTCTAGACTTCCTTCGAGAAGAGAAATTGAGTCGCTTCAAGTAAAATTGCAATGCGTGACATGACGGGTGCGATCATACCAGCACTAATGCACCGGATCCCATCAGAACTCCGAAGTTAGGCGTGCTTGGGCGAGAGTAGTACTAGGATGGGTGACCTCCTGGGAAGTCCTCGTGTTGCACCCCTCGTTTTCGTTTTCGTTTTTCTATTCTTTTCTTTTTAGCCTCACGGATTATTCCGGCCCTGGGGTGTTGGCCTCGAAACGAGCTTTCCGAACATTACTCACGGGCCCCGTGAGTCCATCGGGATCGAAAGTTAGGCACGAGGACGTAGAGACGCGGGAATTCCGTTTACCAAGCAATTTTCATTTTTGTATTCCGTCGTACAATAATATATTCCGTTCATCGGAGTCGGCTCGTGAAATTAGTTAATTGAGTTCTCGCTTAAAAGCGAAGTTTAGCATCTATAGACTTCCGTCAAGAAGAAGTGGACCAGTCCGCTTCAAAGTAACTTGCAATCTAACATGACGGGTGCGATCATACCAGCACTAATGCACCGGATCCCATCAGAACTCCGAAGTTAAGCGTGCGTGGGCGAGAGTAGTACTAGGATGGGTGACCTCCTGGGAAGTCCTCGTGTTGCACCCCTCGTTTCCGTTTTCGTTTTTCTATTCTTTTCTTTTTATCCTCACGGATTATTCCGGCCCTGGGGTGTTGGCCTCGAAACGGGCTTTCCGAACAGTACTCACGGGCCCCGTGAGTCCATCGGGATCGAAAGTTAGGCACGAGAACGTAGAGACGCGGGAATCCGTTTACCAAGCAATTTTCATTTTTGTATTCCGTCGTACATAAGTAGTATTCCGTTAATCTAGTCGGGCTCGGGAAATTGCGTTAATTGAGTCGCTTAAAAGCCGGAAGTTGAACATTCTAGACTTCCTTCGAGAAGAGAAATTGAGTCGCTTCAAGTAAATTCGCAATGCGTAACATGACGGGTGCGATCATACCAGCACTAATGCACCGATCCCATCAGAACTCCGAAGTTAAGCGTGCTTGGGCGTAGGGTAGACAAGGATGGGGTGACCTCCTGGGAAGTCCTTGTGTTTGCAACCCCTCGTTTCCGTTTCTATTCTTTCTTTTTATCCTCACTATGATTCCCGGCCCGGGGTGTTGGTCCCCTCGAAACGAGCTTTCCGAACAGTACTCACGGCCCGTGGGTCCTCGACGATCGAAGTTACACTATAAACGTAGAGACGCGGGAATTCCGGTTACCAAGCAATTTTCATTTTTGTATTCCGTCGTACATAAGTAGTATTCCGTTAATCGAGTCGGGCTCGGGAAATTGCGTTAATTGAGTCGCTTAAAAGCCGGAATTTGAACACTCTAGACTTCCTTCGAGAAGAAAAGTGAGTCGCCCTTCAAGTAAATTGCAATGCGTAACATGACGTGTGCGATCATACCAGCACTAATGCACCGGATCCCATCAGAACTCCGAAGTTAAGCGTGCTTGGGCGAGAGTAGTACTAGGATGGGGGACCTCCTGGGAAGTCCTCGTGTTGCACCCCTCGTTTTCGTTTTCGTTTTTCTATTCTTTTCTTTTTATCCTCACGGATTATTCCGCCCCTGGGGTGTTGGCCTCGAAACGAGCTTTCCGAACAGTACTCACGGGCCCCGTGGGTCCATCGGGATCGAAAGTTAGGCACGAGAACGTAGAGACGCGGGAATTCCGTTTACCAAGCAATTTTCATTTTTGTATTCCGTCGTACATAAGTAGTATTCCGTTAATCGAGTCTGGCTCGGGAAATTGCGTTAATTGAGTCGCTTAAAAGCCGGAAGTTGAACACTCTAGACTTCCTTTGAGAAGAGAAATTGAGTCGCTTCAAGTAAATTTGCAATGCGTAACATGACGGGTACGATCATACCAGCACTAATGCACCGGATCCCATCAGAACTCCGAAGTTAAGCGTGCTTGGGCGAGAGTAGTACTAGGATGGGTGACCTCCTGGGAAGTCCTCGTGTTCCACCCCTCGTTTTCGTTTTCGTTTTTCTATTCTTTTCTTTTTATCCTCACGGATTATTCCGGCCCTGGGGTGTTGGCCTCGAAACGATCTTTCCGAACAGTACTCACGGGCCCCGTGAGTCCATCGGGATCGAAAGTTCGGCACGAGAACGTAGAGACGCGGGAATTCCGTTTACCAAGCAATTTTCATTTTTGTATTCCTTGCGTAACTAAGTAGTAGTCCGTTATCGATCGGGCTCGGGACATTGGCTTCATTGAGTCTCTTAAAAGGCCGGAAGTTGACACTCTAACTTCCTTCGAGAAGAGACATTGAGTCGCTTCAAGTAAATTTTGCAATGCACATGACGGTGCGATCATACCGCACTATGCACCGCTTCCCATCACTAACTCCGAAGTTAGCGCGTGCTTGGCGAGAGTATACTAGATGGGTGACCTTCCTGGGAATCCTCGTGTTGCAACCCCTCTTTTCGTTTTTCTATTCTTTTCTTTTTATCCTCACATGATATCCTCCCTTGGTGTTGGCCTCGAAACGAGCTTTCGAACAGTACTCACGGGCCCCGTGAGTCCATCGGGATCGAAAGTTAGGCACGAGAACGTAGAGACGCGGGAATTCCGTTTACCAAGCAATTGTCATTTTTGTATTCCGTCGTACATAAGTAGTATTCCGTTAATCGAGTCGGGCTCGGGAAATTGCGTTAATTGAGTCGCTAAAAAGCCGGAAGTTGAACACTCTAGACTTCCTTCGAGAAGAGAAATTGAGTCGCTTCAAGTAAATTTGCAATGCGTAACATGACGGGTGCGAGCATACCAGCACTAATGCACCGGATCCCATCAGAACTCCGAAGTTAAGCGTGCTTGGGCGAGAGTAGTACTAGGATGGGTGACCTCCTGGGAAGTCCTCGTGTGGCACCCCTCGTTTTCGTTTTCGTTTTTCTATTCTTTTCTTTTTATCCTCACGGATTATTCCGGCCCTGTGGTGTTGGCCTCGAAACGAGCTTTCCGAACAGTACTCACGGGCCCCGTGAGTCCATCGGGATCGAAAGTTAGGCACGAGAACGTAGAAACGCGGGAATTCCGTTTACCAAGCAATTTTTATTTTTGTATTCCGTCGTACATAAGTAGTATTCCGTTAATCGAGTCGGGCTCGGGAAATTGCGTTAATTGAGTCGCTTAAAAGCCGGAAGTTGAACGCTCTAGACTTCCTTCGAGAAGAGAAATTGAGTCGCTTCAAGTAAATTGGCAATGCGTAACAAGACGGGTGCGATCATACCAGCACTAATGCACCGGATCCCATCAGAACTCCGAAGTTAAGCGTGCTTGGGCGAGAGTAGTACTAGGATGGGTGACCTCCTGGGAAGTCCTCGTGTTGCACCCCTAGTTTTCGTTTTCGTTTTTCTATTCTTTTCTTTTTATCCTCACGGATTATTCCGGCCCTGGGGTGTTGGCCTCGAAACGAGCTTTCCGAACAGTACTCACGGCCCCCGTGAGTCCATCGGGATCGAAAGTTAGGCACGAGAACGTAGAGACGCGGGAATTCCGTTTACCAAGCAATTTTCATTTTTGTATTCCTTCGTACATAAGTAGTATTCCGTTAATCGAGTCGGGCTCGGGAAATTGCGTTAATTGAATCGCTTAAAAGCCGGAAGTTGAACACTCTAGACTTCCTTCGAGAAGAGAAATTGAATCGCTTCAAGTAAATTTGCAATGCGTAACATGACGGGTGCGATCATACCAGCACTAATGCACCGGATCCCATCAGAACTCCGAAGTTAAGCGGGCTTGGGCGAGAGTAGTACTAGGATGGGTGACCTCCTGGGAAGTCCTCGTGTTGCACCCCTCCTTTTCGTTTTCGTTTTTCTATTCTTTTCTTTTTATCCTCACGGATTATTCCGGCCCTGGGGTGTTGGCCTCGAAACGAGCTTTCCGAACAGTACTCCCGGGCCCCGTGAGTCCATCGGGATCGAAAGTTAGGCACGAGAACGTAGAGACGCGGGAATTCCGTTTACCAAGCAATTTTCATTTTTGTATTCCGTCGTACATAAGTACTATTCCGTTAATCGAGTCGGGCTCGGGAAATTGCGTTAATTGAGTCGCTTAAAAGCCGAAAGTTGAACACTCTAGACTTCCTTCGAGAAGAGAAATTGAGTCGCTTCAAGTAAATTCGCAATGCGTAACATGACGGGTGCTATCATACCAGCACTAATGCACCGGATCCCATCAGAACTCCGAAGTTAAGCGTGCTTGGGCGAGAGTAGTACTAGGATGGGTGACCTCCTGGGAAGTCCTCGTGTTGCACCCCTCGTTTTCGTTTTCGTTTTTCCATTCTTTTCTTTTTATCCTCACGGATTATTCCGGCCCTGGGGTGTTGGCCTCGAAACGAGCTTTCCGAACAGTACTCAAGGGCCCCGTGAGTCCATCGGGATCGAAAGTTAGGCACGAGAACGTAGAGACGCGGGAATTCCGTTTACCAAGCAATTCTCATTTTTGTATTCCGTCGTACATAAGTAGTATTCCGTTAATCGAGTCGGGCTCGGGAAATTGCGTTAATTGAGTCGCTTAAAAGCCGGAAGTTGAACACTCTAGACTTCCTTCGAGAAGAGAAATTGAGTCACTTCAAGTAAATTTGCAATGCGTAACATGACGGGTGCGATCATACCAGCACTAATGCACCGGATCCCATCAGAACTCCGAAGTTAAGCGTGCTTGGGCGAGAGTAGTACTAGGATGGGTGACCTCCTGGGAAGTCCTCGTGTTTCACCCCTCGTTTTCGTTTTCGTTTTTCTATTCTTTTCTTTTTATCCTCACGGATTATTCCGGCCCTGGGGTGTTGGCCTCGAAACGAGCTTTCCGACCAGTACTCACGGGCCCCGTGAGTCCATCGCGATCGATAGTTAGGCACGAGAACGTAGAGACGCGGGAATTCCGTTTACCAAGCAATTTTCATTTTTGTTTTCCGTCGTACATAAGTAGTATTCCGTTAATCGAGTCGGGCTCGGGAAATTGCGTTAATTGAGTCGCTTAAAAGCTGGAAGTTGAACACTCTAGACTTCCTTCGAGAAGAGAAATTGGGTCGCTTCAAGTAAATTCGCAATGCGTAACATGACGGGTGCGATCATACCAGCACTAATGCACCGGATCCCATCAGAACTCCGAAGTTAAGCGTGCTTGGGCGAGAGTAGTACTAGGAAGGGTGACCTCCTGGGAAGTCCTCGTGTTGCACCCCTCGTTTTCGTTTTCGTTTTTCTATTCTTTTCTTTTTATCCTCACGGATTATTCCGGCCCTGGGGTTTTGGCCTCGAAACGAGCTTTCCGAACAGTACTCACGGGCCCCGTGAGTCCATCGGGATCGAAAGTTAGGCACAAGAACG
The DNA here is from genome assembly GCA_019926035.1 of Melaleuca alternifolia. NCBI lineage: Eukaryota > Viridiplantae > Streptophyta > Magnoliopsida > Myrtales > Myrtaceae > Melaleuca > Melaleuca alternifolia. The sequence continues at coordinate 4,415 of JAGKPW010002595.1, read as the reverse complement.
TAGAGACGCGGGAATTCCGTTTACCAAGCAATTTTCATTTTTGTATTCCGTCGTACATAAGTAGTATTCCGTTAATCGATTCGGGCTCGGGAAATTGCGTTAATTGAGTCGCTTAAAAGCCGGAAGTTGACACTCTAGACTCGTCAGAAGATAAATTGAGTCGCTTCAAGTAATTTGCAATCGAACATGACGGGTGCGATCATAACAGCACTAATGCACCGGATCCCATCAGAACTCCGAAGTTAAGCGTGCTTGGGCGAGAGGAGTACTAGGATGGGTGACCTCCTGGGAAGTCCTCGTGTTGCACCCCTCGTTTTCGTTTTCATTTTTCTATTCTTTTCTTTTTATCCTCACGGATTATTCCGGCCCTGGGGTGTTGGCCTCGAAACGAGCTTTCCGAACAGTAATCACGGGCCCCGTGAGTCCATCGGGATCGAAAGTTAGGCACGAGAACGTAGAGACGCGGGAATTCCGTTTACCAGGCAATTTTCATTTTTGTATTCCGTCGTACATAAGTAGTATTCCGTTAATCGAGTCGGGCTCGGGAAATTGCGTTAATTGAGTCGCTTAAAGGCCGGAAGTTGAACACTCTAGACTTCCTTCGAGAAGAGAAATTGAGTCGCTTCAAGTAAATTTGCAATGCGTAACATGACGGGTGCGATTATACCAGCACTAATGCACCGGATTCCATCAGAACTCCGAAGTTAAGCGTGCTTGGGCGAGAGTAGTACTAGGATGGGTGACCTCCTGGGAAGTCCTCGTGTTGCACCCCCCGTTTTCGTTTTCGTTTTTCTATTCTTTTCTTTTTATCCTCACGGATTATTCCGGCCCTGGGGTGTTGGCCGCGAAACGAGCTTTCCGAACAGTACTCACGGGCCCCGTGAGTCCATCGGGATCGAAAGTTAGGCACGAGAACGTAGAGACGCGGAATTCCGTTTACCAAGCAATTTTCATTTTTGTATTCCGTCGTACATAAGTAGTATTCCGTTAATCGAGTCGGGCTCGGGAAATTGCGTTTATTGAGTCGCTTAAAAGCCGGAAGTTGAACACTCTAGACTTCCTTCGAGAAGAGAAATTTGAGTCTCTTCAAGGTAAATTTGCAAATGCTACATGACTGTGTGCGATCATTACAGCAACTAATGCACGCGATCCCTCAGAACTCCTGAAGTTCAGCGTGCTTGGGCGATCGTATTACCATAAGGATGGTGTGACCTTCCTGGGAGTCCTCGTGTTGCACCCCTCGTTTTCGTTTTTCTATCTTTCTTTTTTCTCACGGATTATTCCGGCCCTGGGTGTTGTCCTCGAACACTTTCCGAACAGTACTCACTGGCCCCGTATCCATCTGGATCGCTAATTTAGGCACAGACGTAAAGACTCGGGAATTTCCGTTTACCAACATGTTCATTTTGTATTTCGTCGCACAAAAGTAGTATTCTCTTAATCGAGTTGGGCTCGGGAAATTTGCGTTAATTGAGTAGCTTAAAAGCAAGAAGTTGAACACTATAAACTTCCTTCGAGAAGAGAAATTGAGTCGCTTCAAGTAAATTTGCGATGCATAACATGACGGGTACGATCATACCAGCACTAATGCACCGGATCCCATCAGAACTCCGAAGTTCAGCGTGCTTGGGCGAGAGTAGTACTAGGATGGGTGACCTCCTGGGAAGTCCTCGTGTTGCACCCCTCGTTTTCGTTTTCGTTTTTCTATTCCTTTCTTTTTATCCTCACGGATTATTCCGGCCCTGGGGTGTTGGCCTCGAAACGAGCTTTCCGAACAGTACTCACGGGCCCCGTGAGTCCATCGGGATCGAAGGTTAGGCACGAGAACGTAGAGACGCGGGAATTCCGTTTACCAAGCAATTTTCATTTTTGTATTCCGTCGTACATAAGTAGTATTCCGTTAATCGAGTCGGGCTCGGGAAATTGCGTTAATTGCGTCGCTTAAAAGCAAAAAGGAAGTTAACACTCTAGACTTCCTTCGAGAAGAGAAATTGCAGTCGCCTTCAAGAATTGCAATGCGTAACATGACGGGTGCGGTCATACCAGCACTAATGCACCGGATCCCATCAGAACTCCGAAGTTAAGCGTGCTTGGGCGAGAGTAGTACTAGGATGGGTGCCCTCCTGGGAAGTCCTCGTGTTGCACCCCTCGTTTTCGTTTTCGTTTTTCTATTCTTTTCTTTTTATCCTCACGGAATATTCCGGCCCCGTGAGTCCATCGGGATCGAAAGTTAGGCACGAGAACGTAGAGACGCTGGAATTCCGTTTACCAAGCAATTTTCATTTTTGTATTCCGTCGTACATACGTAGTATTCCGTTAATCGAGTCGGGCTCGGGAAATTGCGTTAATTGAGTCGCTTAAAAGCCGGAAGTTGAACACTCTAGACTTCCTTCGAGACGAGAAATTGAGTCGCTTCAAGTAAATTTGCAATGCGTAACATGACGGGTGCGATCATACCAGCACTAATGCCCCGGATCCCATCAGAACTCCGAAGTTAAGCGTGCTTGGGCGAGAGTAGTACTAGGATGGGTGACCTCCTGGGAAGTCCTCGTGTTGCACCCCTCGTTTTCGTTTCGTTTTTCTATTCTTTTCTTTTTATCCTCACGGATTATTCCGGCCCTGGGGTGTTGGCCTCGAAACGAGCTTTCCGAACAGTACTTACGGGCCCCGTGAGTCCATCGGGATCGAAAGTTAGGCACGAGAACGTAGAGACGCGGGAATTCCGTTTACCAGGCAATTTTCATTTTTGTATTCCGTCGTACATAAGTAGTATTCCGTTAATCGAGTCGGGCTCGGAAAATTGCGTTAATTGAGTCGCTTAAAAGCCGGAAGTTGAACACTCTAGACTTCCTTCGAGAAGAGAAATTGAGTCGCTTCAAGTAAATTTGCAATGCGTGACAAGACGGGTGCGATCATACCAGCACTAATGCAACGCGTATCCCATCACTCCGAATTTAAGCGTGCTTGGTGGCGAATAGTACTAGGATGGGTGACCTCCTGGAAGTCCCTCCTGTGCCATCCCTCGTTTCGTTTTTTCTATTCTTTTCTTTTGGATCCTCACGGATTATCCGGCCCCGTGAGTCCATCGGGATCGAAAGTTAGGCACGAGAACTTAGAGACGCGGGAATTCCGTTTACCAAGCAATTTTCATTTTTGTATTCCGTCGTACATAAGTAGTATTCCGTTAATCGAGTCGGGCTTGGGAAATTGCGTTAATTGAGTCGCTTAAAAGCCGGAAGTTGAACACTCTAGGCTTTCTTCGAGAGGAGAAATTGAGTCGCTTCAAGTAAATGTGCGATGCATAACATGACGGGTGCGATCATACCAGCACTAATGCACCGGATCCCATCAGAACTCCGAAGTTAAGCATGCTTGGGCGAGAGTAGTACTAGGATGGGTGACCTCCTGGGAAGTCCTCGTGTTGCACCCCTCGTTTTCGTTTTCGTTTTCCTATTCTTTTCTTTTTATCCTCACGGATTATTCCGGCCCTGGGGTGTTGGCCTCGAAACGAGCTTTCGAACAGTACTCACGGGCCCCGTGAGTCCATCGGGATCGAAAGTTAGGCACGAGAACGTAGAGACTCGGGAATTCCGTTTACCAAGCAATTTTCATTTTTGTATTCCGTCGTACATAAGTAGTATTTCGTTAATCGAGTCGGGCTCGGGAAATTGCGTTAATTGAGTCGCTTAAAAGCCGGAAGTTGAACACTCTAGACTTCCTTCGAGAAGAGAAATTGAGTCGCTTCAAGTAAATTTGCAATGCGTAACATGACGGTGCGATCATACCAGCACTAATGCACCGGATCCCATCAGAACTCCGAAGTTAAGCGTGCTTGGGCGAGAGTATTACTAGGATGGGTGACCTCCTGGGAAGTCCTCGTGTTGCACCCCTCGTTTTCGTTTTCGTTTTTCTATTCTTTTCTTTTTATCCTCACGGATTATTCCGGCCCTGGGGTGTTGGCCTCGAAACGACCTTTCCGAACAGTACTCACGGGCCCCGTGAGTCCATTGGGATCGAAAGTTAGGCACGAGAACGGAGAGACGCGGGAATTCCGTTTACCAAGCAATTTTCATTTTTGTATTCCGTCGTACATAAGTAGTATTCCGTTAATCGAGTCGGGCTCGGGAATTTGCGTTAATTGAGTCGCTTAAAAGCCGGAAGTTGAACACTCTAGACTTCCTTCGAGAAGAGAAATTGATTCGCTTCAAGTAAATTTGCAATGCGTGACATGACGGGTGCGATCATACCAGCACTAATGCACCGGATCCCATCATAACTCCGAAGTTAAGCGTGCTTGGGCGAGAGTAGTACTAGGATGGGTGACCTCCTGGGAAGTCCTCGTGTTGCACCCCTCGTTTTCGTTTTCGTTTTTCTATTCTGTTCTTTTTATCCTCACGGATTATTCCGGCCCTGGG
>JAGKPW010002594.1:0-18236 GCA_019926035.1 Melaleuca alternifolia | reverse complement strand
CTTCGAGAAGAGAAAATGAGTCGCTTCAAGTAAATTTGCAATGCGTGACATGACGGGTGCGATCATACCAGCACTAATGCACCGGATCCCATCAGAACTCCGAAATTAAGCGTGCTTGGGCGAGAGTAGTACTAGGATGGGTGACCTCCTGGGAAGTCCTCGTGTTGCACCCCTCGTTTTCGTTTTCGTTTTTCTATTCTTTTCTTTTTATCCTCACGGATTATTCCGGCCCTGGGGTGTTGGCCTCGAAACGAGCTCTCCGAACAGTACTCACGGGCCCCGTGAGTCCATCGGGATCGAAAGTTAGGCACGAGAACGTAGAGACGCGGGAATTCAGTTTACCAAGCAATTTTCATTTTTGTATTCCGTCGTACATAAGTAGTATTCCGTTAATCGAGTCGGGCTCGGGAAATTGCGTTGATTGAGTCGCTTAAAAGCCGGAAGTTGAACACTCTAGACTTCCTTCGAGAAGAGAAATTGAGTCGCTTCAAGTTAATTTGCAATGCGTAACATGACGGGTGCGATCATACCAGCACTAATGCACCGGATCCCATCAGAACTCCGAAGTTAAGCGTGCTTGGGCGAGAGTAGTACTAGGATGGGTGACCTCCTGGGAAGTCCTCGTATTGCACCCGTCGTTTTCGTTTTGCTATTCTTTTCTTTTTATCCTCACGGATTATTCCGGCCAGGGGTGTTGGCCTCGAAACGACCTTTCCGAACAGAACTCACGGGCCCCTTGAGTCCATCGGGATCGAAAGTTGGGCACGAGAACGTACAGACGCTGGAATTCCGTTTACCAAGGAATTTTCATTGTTGTATTTCGTCGTACATAAGTAGTATTCCGTTAATCGAGTCGGGCTCGGGAAATTGCGTTAATTGAGTCGCTTAAAAGCCGGAAGTTGAACACTCTAGACTTCCTTCGAGAAGAGAAATTGAGTCGCTTCAAGTAAATGTGCAATGCGTGACATGACGGGTGCGATCATACCAGCACTAATGCACCGGATCCCATCAGAACTCCGAAGTTAAGCGTGGTTGGGCGAGAGTAGTACGAGGAGGGTGAACTCCGGGAAAGTCATCGTGTTGCCCCCTCGTTTTCGTTTTCGTGTGTGTTTTTGTTTCTTTCTTTTTATCCTACGGATATTCCGGCGGGGTGTTGGCCCTCGAAACGAGCCTTTCCGAACAGTACTCACGGGACCCGTGAGCCCACGGGATCGAAAGTTAGGCCACGAGAACGTAGTAGAGACGCGGGTGGAAGGGGAATTCCGTACAAGCAATTTTCATTGTATTCCGTCGTACATAAGTAGTATTTCCGTTAATCGAGTCGGGCTCGGGGAAATTGCGTTGATTGAGTCGCTAAAATCCGGAAGTTGAACACTCATAGGGACTTCCTTCAAGAAGAGAAATTGAGTCGCTTCAAGTAAATTCGCAATGCGTAACATGACGGGTGCGATCATACCAGCACTAAGGCACCGGATCCCATCAGAACTCCGAAGTTAAGCGTGCTTGGGCGAGAGTAGTACTAGGATGGGTGACCTCCTGGGAAGTCTTCGTGTTGCACCCCTCGTTTTCGTTTTCGTTTTTCTATTCTTTTCTTTTTATCCTCACGGATTATTCCGGCCCTGGGGTGTTGGCCTCGAAACGAGTTTTCCGAACAGTACTCACGGGCCCCGTGAGTCCATCGGGATCGAAAGTTAGGCACGAGAACGTAGAGACGCGGGAATTCCGTTTACCAAGCAATTTTCATTTTTGTATTACGTCGTACATAAGTAGTATTCCGTTAATCGAGTCGGGCTCGGGAAATTGCGTTAATTGAGTCGCTTAAAAGCCGGAAGTTGAACACTCTAGACTTCCTTAGAGAAGAGAAATTGAGTCGCTTCAAGTAAATTCGCAATGCGTAACATGACGGGTGCGATCATACCAGCACTAATGCACCGGATCCCATCAGAACTCCGAAGTTAAGCGTGCTTGGGCGAGAGTAGTACTAGGATGGGTGACCTCATGGGAAGTCCTCGTGTTGCACCCCTCGTTTTCGCTTTCGTTTTTCTATTCTTTTCTTTTTATCCTCACGGATTATTCCGGCCCTGGGGTGTTGGCCTCGAAACGAGCTTTCCAAACAGTACTCACGGGCCCCGTGAGTCCATCGGGATCGAAAGTTAGGCACGAGAACGTAGAGACGCGGGAATTCGGTTTACCAAGCAATTTTCATTTTTGTATTCCGTCGTACATAAGTAGTATTCCGTTAATCGAGTCGGGCTCGGGAAATTGCGTTAATTGAGCCGCTTAAAAGCCGGAAGTTGAACACTCTAGACTTCCTTCGAGAAGAGAAATTGAGGTCGCTAAAGTAATTTTTGCAATGCGTAACAGGAAGGGTGCGAAATACCAGCACAATGCACCGGATCCCATCAGAACTCGAAGTTAAGCGTGCTTGGGCGAGAGTAGTACTAGGATGGGTGACCTCCTGGGAAGTCCTCGTGTTGCACCCCTCGTTTTCGTTTTCTTTTTTCTATTCTTTTCTTTTAATCCTCACAGATTATTCCGGCCATGGGGTGTTGGCCTCGAAACGAGCTTTCCGAACAGTACTCACGGGCCCCGTGAGTCCATCGGGATCGAAAGTTAGGCACGAGAACGTAGAGACGCGGGAATTCCGTTTACCACGCAATTTTCATTTTTGTATTCCGTCGTACATAAGTAGTATTCCGTTAATCGAGTCGGGCTCGGGAAATTGCGTTAATTGAGTCGCTTAAAAGCCAGAAGTTGAACACTCTAGACTTCCTTCGAGAAGAGAAATTGAGTCGCTTCAAGTAAATTTGCAATGCGAAACATGACGGGTGCGATCATACCAGCACTAATGCACCGGATCCCAGCAGAACTCTGAAGTTAAGCGTGTTTGGGCGAGAGTAGTACTAGGATGGGTGACCTCCTGGGAAGTCCTCGTGTTGCACCCCTCGTTTTCGTTTCGTTTTTCTATTCTTTTCTTTTTATCCTCACGGATTATTCCGGCCCTGGGGTGTTGGCCTCGAAACGAGCTTTCCGAACAGTACTCACGGGCCCCGTGAGTCCATCAGGATCGAAAGTTAGGCACGAGAACGTAGAGACGCGGGAATTCCGTTTACCAAGCAATTTTCATTTTTGTATTCCGTCGTACATAAGTAGTATTCCGTTAATCGAGTCGGGCTCGGGAAATTGCGTTAATTGAGTCGCCTAAAAGCCGGAAGTTGAACACTCTAGACTTCCTTCGAGAAGAGAAATTGAGTCGCTGCAAGTAAATTCGCAATGCGTAACATGACGGGTGCGATCATACCAGCACTAATGCACCGGATCCCATCAGAACTCCGAAGTTAAGCGTGCTTGGGCGAGAGTAGTACTAGGATGGGGGACCTCCTGGGAAGTCCTCGTGTTGCACCCCTCGTTTTCGTTTTCGTTTTTCTATTCTTTTCTTTTTATCCTCACGGATTATTCCGGCCCTGGGGTGTTGGCCTCGAAACGAGCTTTCCGAACGGTACTCACGGGCCCCGTGAGTCCATCGGGATCGAAAGTTAGGCACGAGAACGTAGAGACGCGGGAATTCCGTTTACCAAGCAATTTTCATTTTTGTATTTCGTCGTACATAAGTAGTATTCCGTTAATCGGGTCGGGCTCGGGAAATTGCGTTAATTGAGTCGCTTAAAAGCCGGAAGTTGAACACTCTAGACTTCCTTCGAGAAGAGAAATTGAGTCGCTTTAAGTAAATTTGCAAATGCGGAAATGAGGTGGTGCGATCTACCTGCAGCCTAATGCAACGGATCCCATCAGAACTAAGTAAGGTTAAGCGTCTTGGGCGAGAGTGAGTAGTACTAGGATGGGGACCTCTGGGAAGTCTAGTTTGCACCCCTCGTTTCGTTTTCGTTTTTATATTCGTTCTTTTTTATCCTCACGTGGTTCTGATTATTCGGCCCTGGGGTGTTGGCTCGAAACGAGCTTTCCGAACAGTACTCAAAGGGCCCCGGGAGCCCGTCGGGATCGAAAGTTGGCAACTGAGAACGTAGAGACGCGGGGAATTCCGTTACCAAGCAATTTCGTTTTGTATTCCGTCGTACATAAGTAGTATTACGTTAACGAGTCGGGCTCGGAAATTGCGTTGATTGAGTCGCTTAAAAGCCGGAAGTTGAACACTCTAGACTTCCTTCGAGAAGAGAAATTGAGTCGCTTCAAGTAAATTGCAATGCGTGACATGACGGGTGCGATCATAACAGCACTAATGCACCGGATCCCATCAGAACTCCGAAGTTAAGCGTGCTTGGGCGAGAGTAGTACTAGTACTAGGATGGGTGAACTCCTGGGAAGTCCTCGTGTTGCACCCCTCGTTTTCGTTTTCGTTTTTCTATTCTTTTCTTTTAATCCTCACGGATTATTCCGGCCCTGGGGTGTTGGCCTCGAAACGAGCTTTCCGAACAGTACTCACGGGCCCCGTGAGTCCATCGGGATCGAAAGTTAGCCACGAGAACGTAGAGACGCGGGAATTCCGTTTACCAAGCAATTTTCATTTTTGTATTCCGTCGTACATAAGTAGTATTCCGTAAATCGAGTCGGGCTCGGGAAATTGCGTTAATTGAGTCGCTTAAAAGCCGGAAGTTGAACACTCTAGACTTCCTTCGAGAAGAGAAATTGAGTCGCTTCAAGTAAATTTGCAATGCGTGACATGAAGGGTGCGATCATACCAGCACTAATGCACCGGATCCCATCAGAACTCCGAAGTTAAGCGTGCTTGGGCGAGAGTAGTACTAGGATGGGTGACCTCCTGGGAAGTCCTCGTGTTGCGCCCCTCGTTTTCGTTTTCGTTTTTCTATTCTTTTCTTTTTATCCTCACGGATTATTCCGGCCCTGGGGTGTGGGCCTCGAAACGAGCTTTCCGAACAGTACTCACGGGCCCCGTGAGCCCATCGGGATCGAAAGTTAGGCACGAGAACGTAGAGACGCGGGAATTCCGTTTACCAAGCAATTTTCATTTTTGTATTCCGTTGTACATAAGTAGTATTCCGTTAATCGAGTCGGGCTCGGGAAATTGCGTTAATTGAGTCGCTTAAAAGCCGGAAGTTGAACACTCTAGACTTCCTTCGAAAAGAGAAATTGAGTCGCTTCAAGTAAATTCGCAATGAGTAACATGACGAGTGCGATCATACCAGCACTAATGCACCGGATCCCATCAGAACTCCGAAGTTAAGCGTGCTTGGGCGAGAGTAGTACTCGGATGGGTGACCTCCTGGGAAGTCCTCGTGTTGCACCCCCGTTTTCGTTTTCGTTTTCTATTCTTTCTTTTTATCCTCACGGATTATTCCGGCCCTGGGGTGTTGGCCTCGAAAACGAGCTTGTCCGAACAAGTACTCCGGGCCCCGTGACGTCCATCGGGATCGAAAGTAGGCACGAGAACGTAGAGACGCAGGGGAATTTCCGTTTAACCAAGCAATTTCTTTTTGTATTTTCCGTCGTACATAAGTAGGTATTCGTTAATGAGTCTGGGGCTCGGGGGAAATTGCGTTATTGGAGTCGCTTATAACGCCGGAAGCGTTGAACATTAGACTTCTTCGAGAAGAGAAATTGAGTCGCTCAATAAATTTGGCCAATGCGTGACATGACGGGTGCGATAATACCAGCACTAATGCAACCGGATCCCATCAGAAACCCGAAGTTTAAGCGTGGGGGCGAGAGTAGTACTAGGATGGGTGACCTACTGGGAAGTCCTCGTGTTGCACCCCTCGTTTTCGTTTTTCTATTCTTTTCTTTTTATCCTCACGGATTATTCCGGCCCTGGGGGGTTGGCCTCGAAACGAGCTTTCCGAACAGTACTCACGGGCCCCGTGAGTCCATCGGGGATCGAAAGTTAGGCACGAGAACGTAGAGACGCGGGAATTCCGTTTACCAAGCAATTTTCATTTTTGTATTCCGTCGTACATAAGTAGTATTCCGTTAAGCGAGTCGGGCTCGGGAAATTGCGTTAATTGAGTCGCTTAAAAGCCGGAAGTTGAACACTCTAGACTTCCTTCGAGAAGAGAAATTGAGTCGCTTCAAGTAAATTTGCAATGCGCGACATGACGGGTGCGATCATACCAGCACTAATGCACCGGATCCCATCAGAACTCCGAAGTTAAGCGGGCTTGGGCGAGAGTAGTACTAGGATGGGTGACCTCCTGGGAAGTCCTCGGTTGCACCCCTCGTTTTCGTTTTCGTTTTTCTATTCTTTTCTTTTTATCCTCACGGATTATTCCGGCCCTGGGGTGTTGGCCTCGAAACGAGCTTTGCGAACAGTACTCACGGGCCCCGTGAGTCCATCGGGATCGAAAGTTAGGCACGAGAACGTAGAGACGCGGGAATTCCGTTTACCAAGCAATTTTCATTTTTGTATTCCGTCATACATAAGTAGTATTCCGTTAATCGAGTCGGGCTCGGGAAATTGCGTTAATTGAGTCGCTTAAAAGGCGGAAGTTGAACACTCTAGACTTCCTTCGAGAAGAGAAATTGAGTCGCTTCAAGTAAATTCGCAATGCGTAACATGACGGGTCCGATCATACAAGCACTAATGCACCGGATCCCATCAGAACTCCGAAGTTAAGCGTGCTTGGGCGAGAGTAGTACTAGGATGGGCGACCTCCTGGGAAGTCCTCGTGTTGCACCCCTCGTTTTCGTTTTCGTTTTTCTATTCTTTTCTTTTTATCCTCACGGATTATTCCGGCCCTGGGGTGTTGGCCTCGAACCGAGCTTTCCGAACAGTACTCACGGGCCCCGTGAGTCCATCGGGATCGAAAGTTAGGCACGAGATCGTAGAGACGCGGGAATTCCGTTTACCAAGCAATTTTCATTTTGGTATTCCGTCGTACATAAGTAGTATTCCGTTAATCGAGTCGGGCTCGGGAAATTGCGTTAATTGATTCGCTTAAAAGCCGGAAGTTGAACACTCTAGACTTCCTTCGAGAAGAGAAATTGAGTCGCTTCAAGTAAATTCGCACTGCGTAACATGACGGGTGCGATCATACCAGCACTAATGCACGGGATCCCATCAGAACTCCGAAGTTAAGCGTGCTTGGGCGAGAGTAGTACTAGGATGGGTGACCTCCTGGGAAGTCCTCGTGTTGCACCCCTCGTTTTCGTTTTTCTGTTCTTTTCTTTTTATCCTCACGGATTATTCCGGCCCTGGGGTGTTGGCCTCGAAACGAGCTTTCCGAACAGTACTCACGGGCCCCGTGAGTCCATCGGGATAGAAAGTTAGGCACGAGAACGTAGAGACGCGGGAATTCCGTTTACCAAGCAATTTTCATTTTTGTATTCCGTCGTACATAAGTAGTATTCCGTTAATCGAGTCGGGCTCGGAAAATTGCGTTAATTGAGTCGCTTAAAAGCCGGAAGTTGAACACTATAGACTTCCTTCGAGAAGAGAAATTGAGTCGCTTCAAGTAAATTTGCAATGCGTAACATGACGGGTGCGATCATACCAGCACTAATGCACCGGATCCCATCAGAACTCCGAAGTTAAGCGTGCTTGGGCGGGAGTAGTACTAGGATGGGTGACCTCCTGGGAAGTCCTCGTGTTGCACCCCTCGTTTTCGTTTTCGTTTTTCTATTCTTTTCTTTTTATACTCACGGATTATTCCGGCCCTGGGGTGTTGGCCTCGAAACGAGCTTTCCGAACAGTACTCACGGACCCCGTGAGTCCATCGGGATCGAAAGTTAGGCACGAGAACGTAGAGACGCGGGAATTCCGTTTACCAAGCAATTTTCATTTTTGAATTCCGTCGTACATAAGTAGTATTCCGTTAATCGAGTCGGGCTCGGGAAATTGCGGTAATTGAGTCGCTTAAAAGCCGGAAGTTGAACACTCTAGACTTCCTTCGAGAAGAGAAATTGAGTCGCTTCAAGTAAATTTGCAATGCGTAACATGACGGGTGCGTTCATACCAGCACTAATGCACCGGATCCCATCAGAACTCCGAAGTTAAGCGTGCTTGGGCGAGAGTAGTACTAGGATGGGTGACCTCCTGAGAAGTCCTCGTGTTGCACCCCTCGTTTTCGTTTTCGTTTTTCTATTCTTTTCTTTTTATCCTCACGGATTATTCAGGCCCTGGGGTGTTGGCCTCGAAACGAGCTTTCCGAACAGTACTCACGGGCCCCGTGAGTCCATCGGGATCGAAAGTTAGGCACGAGAACGTAGAGACGCAGGAATTCCGTTTACCAAGCAATTTTCATTTTTGTATTCCGTCGTACATAAGTAGTATTCCGTTAATCGAGTCGGGCTCGGGAAATTGCGTTAATTGAGTCGCTTAAAAACCGGAAGTTGAACACTCTAGACTTCCTTCGAGAAGAGAAATTGAGTCGATTCAAGTAAATTTGCAATGCGTAACATGACGGGTGCGATCATACCAGCACTAATGCACCGGATCCCATCAGAACTCCGAAGTTAAGCGTGCTTGGGCGAGAGTAGTACTAGGATGGGTGACCTCCTGGGAAGTCATCGTGTTGCACCCCTCGTTTTCGTTTTCGTTTTTCTATTCTTTTCTTTTTATCCTCACGGATGATTCCGGCCCTGGGGTGTTGGCCTCGAAACGAGCTTTCCGAACAGTACTCACGGGCCACGTGAGTCCATCGGGATCGAAAGTTAGGCACGAGAACGTAGAGACGAGGGAATTCCGTTTACCAAGCAATTTTCATTTTTGTATTCCGTCGTACATAAGTAGTATTCCGTTAATCGAGTCGGGCTCGGGAAAATGCGTTAATTGAGTCGCTTAAAAGCCGGAAGTTGAACACTCTAGACTTCCTTCGAGAAGAGAAATTGAGTCGCTTCAAGTAAATTCGCAATGCGTAACATGACGGGTGCGATCATTCCAGCACTAATGCACCGGATCCCATCAGAACTCCGAAGTTAAGCGTGCTTGGGCGAGAGTAGTACTAGGATGGGTGACCTCCTGGGAAGTCCTCGTGTTGCACCCCTCGTTTTCGTTTTCGTTTTCGTTTTCGTTTTTCTATTCTTTTCTTTTTATCCTCACGGATTATTCCGGCCCTGGGGTGTTGGCCTCGGAACGAGCTTTCCGAACAGTACTCACGGGCCCCGTGAGTCCATCGCGATCGAAAGTTAGGCACGAGAACGTAGAGACGCGGGAATTCCGTTTACCAAGCAATTTTCATTTTTGTATGCCGTCGTACATAAGTAGTATTCCGTTAATCGAGTCGGGCTCGGGAAATTGCGTTAATTGAGTCGCTTAAAAGCCGGAAGTTGAACACTCCAGACTTCCTTCGAGAAGAGAAATTGAGTCGCTTCAAGTAAATTTGCAATGCGTAAAGGACGGCCGTGCGATATAACAGAACTAATGCACCGGATCCCATCAGAACTCCGAAGTTAAACGTGCTTGGGCGAGAGTAGTACTAGGATGGGTGACCTTCTGGGAAGTCCTCGTGTGGCACCCCTCGTTTTCGTTTTCGTTTTCGTTTTTCTATTCTTTTCTTTTTATCCTCAGGGATTATTCCGGCCCTGGGGTGTTGGCCTCGAAACGAGCTTTCCGAACAGTACTCACGGGCCCCGTGAGTCCATCGGGATCGGAAGTTAGGCACGAGAACGTAGAGACGCGGGAATTCCGTTTACCAAGCAATTTTCATTTTTGTATTCCGTCGTACATAAGTAGTATTCCGTTAATCGAGTCGGGCTCGGGAAATTGAGTTAATTGAGTCGCTTAAAAGCCGGAAGTTGAAGACTCTAGACTTCGTTCGAGAAGAGAAATTGAGTCGCTTCAAGTAAATTTGCAATGCGTAACATGAGGGTGCGATCATACCAGCACTAATGCACCGGATCCCATCAGAACTCCGAAGTTAAGCGTGCTTGGGAGAGAGTAGTACTAGGATGGGTGACCTCCTGGGAAGTCCTCGTGTTGCACCCCTCGTTTTCGTTTTCATTTTTCTATTCTTTTCTTTTTATCCTCACGGATTATTCCGGCCCTGGGGTGTTGGCCTCGAAACGAGCTTTCCGAACAGTACTCACAGGCCCCGTGAGTCCATCGGGATCGAAAGTTAGGCACGAGAACGTAGAGACGCGGGAATTCCGTTTACCAAGCAATTTTCATTTTGTATTCCGTCGTACATAAGTAGTATTCCGTTAATCGAGTCGGGCTCGGGAAATTGCGTTAATTGAGTCGCTTAAAAGCCGGAAATTGAACACTCTAGACTTCCTTCGAGAAGAGAAATTGAGTCGCTTCAAGTAAATTTGCAATGCGTGACATGACGGGTGAGATCATACCAGCACTAATGCACCGGATCCCATCAGAACTCCGAAGTTAAGCGTGCTTGGGCGAGAGTAGTACTAGGATGGGTGACCTCCTGGGAAGTCCTCGTGTTGCACCCCTCGTTTTCGTTTTCGTTTTTATATTCTTTTCTTTTTATCCTCACGGATTATTCCGGCCCTGGGGTGTTGGCCTCGAAACGAGCTTTCCGAACAGTACTCTCGGGCCCCGTGAGTCCATCGGGATCGAAAGTTAGGCACGAGAACGTAGAGACGCGGGGATTCCGTTTACCAAGCAATTTTCATTTTTGTATTCCGTCGTACATAAGTAGTATTCCGTTAATCGAGTCGGGCTCGGGAAATTGCGTTAATTGAGTCGCTTAAAAGCCGGAAGTTGAACACTCTAGACTTCCTTCGAGAAGAGAAATTGGGTCGCTCCAAGTAAATTCGCAATGCGTAACATGACGGGTGCGATCAGTTACACAGCAATAAGCACCGGATCCCATAAACTCCGAAACGTTAAGCGTGTGCTTGGCGAGAGTAGTACTAGGATGGGTGACCGCCTGGGAAGTCCTCGTGTTGCACCCCTCGTTTTCGTTTTCGTTTTTCTATTCTTTTCTTTTTATCCTCACGGATTATTCCGGCCCTGGGTGTTGGCCTCGAAACGAGCTTTCCGAACAGTACTCACGGGCCCCGTGAGTCCATCGGGATCGAAAGTTAGGCACGAGAACGTAGAGACGCGGGAATTCCGTTTACCACGCAATTTTCATTTTTGTATTCCGTCGTACATAAGTAGTATTCCGTTAATCGAGTCGGGCTCGGGAAATTGCGTTAATTGAGTCGCTTAAAAGCAGGAAGTTGAACACTCTAGACTTCCTTCGAGAAGAGAAATTGAGGCGCTTCAAGTAAATTTGCAATGCGTGACATGACGGGTGCGATCATACCAGCACTAATGCACCGGATCCCCTCAGAACTCCGAAGTTAAGCGTGCTTGGGCGAGAGTAGTACTAGGATGGGTGACCTCCTGGAAGTCCTCGTGTTGCACCCCTCGTTTTCGTTTCGTTTTTTCTATTCTTTCTTTTTATCCTCACGGAATATTCCGGCCATGGGTGTTGGCCTCGAAACGAGGCTTTCCGACATTTACTAACGGGCCAGTCGAGGTCAATCGGGATCGAAAGTTTAGGCACGAGAACGTAGAAGAAGGGGGGAGAATTCATTTTAACAAGCAATTCATTTTTGTATTCCGTCGTACATAAGTAGTATTCCGTAATCGAGTCGGCTGGGAAATTGCGTTAATTGAGTCGCTAAAAGCCGGAAGTTGGAACACTTCGATTACTCGAGAAGGAGGAAATTGAGTCGCTCAAGAAAGTTGCAATGCGTAACATGAGGGGTCGATCATTACCAGCACTTAATGACCGGATTAACATCAGACTCCGAAGTTAAGCGTGCTTGGGCGAGAGTAGTAATAGGATGGGTGACCTCCTGGGAAGTCCTCGTGTTGCACCCCTCGTTTGCGTTTTCGTTTTTCTATTCTTTTCTTTTTATCCTCACGGATTATTCCGGCCCTGGGGTGTTGGCCTCGAAACGAGCTTTCCGAACAGTACTCACGGGCCCCGTGAGTCCTTCGGGATCGAAAGTTAGGCACGAGAACGTAGAGACGCGGGAATTCCGTTTACCAAACAATTTTCATTTTTGTATTCCGTCGTACATAAGTAGTATTCCGTTAATCGAGTCGGGCTCGGGAAATTGCGTTAATTGAGTCGCTTAAAAGCGGGAAGTTCAACATCTAGACTTCGTTCGAGAAGAGAAATTGAGTCGCTTCAAGTAAATTTGCGATGCAAAACATGACGGGTACGATCATACCAGCACTAATGCACCGGATCCCATCAGAACTCCGAAGTTAAGCGTGCTTGGGCGAGAGTAGTACTAGGATGGGTGACCTCCTGGGGAGTCCTCGTGTTGCACCCCTCGTTTTCGTTTTCGTTTTTCTATTCTTTTCTTTTTATCCTCACGGATTATTCCGGCCCTGGGGTGTTGGCCTCGAAACGAGCTTTTCGAACAGTACTCACGGGCCCCGTGAGTCCATCGGGATCGAAAGTTAGGCACGAGAACGTAGAGAGGCGGGAATTCCGTTTACCAAGCAATTTTCATTTTTGTATTCCGTCGTACATAAGTAGTATTCCGTTAATCGAGTCGGGCTCGGGAAATTGCGTTAATTGGGTCGCTTAAAAGCCGGAAGTTGAACACTCTAGACTTCCTTCGAGAAGAGAAATTGAGTCGCTTCAAGTAAATTTGCAATGCGTTACATGACGGGTGCGATCATACCAGCACTAATGCACCGGATCCCATCAGAACTCCGAAGTTAAGCGTGCTTGAGCGAGAGTAGTACTAGGATGGGTGACCTCCTGGGAAGTCCTCGTGTTGCACCCCTCGTTTTCGTTTTCGTTTTTCTATTCTTTTCCTTTTATCCTCACGGATTATTCCGGCCCTGGGGTGTTGGCCTCGAAACGAGCTTTCCGAACAGTTCTCACGGGCCCCGTGAGTCCATCGGGATCGAAAGTTAGGCACGAGAACGTAGAGACGCGGGAATCCGTTTACCAAGCAATTTTCATTTTTGTATTCCGTCGTACATAAGTAGTATTCCGTTAATCGAGTCGGGCTCGGGAAATTGCGTTAATTGAGTCGCTAAAAAGCCGGAAGTTGAACACTCTAGACTTCCTTCGAGAAGAGAAATTGAGTCGCTTCAAGTAAATTCGCAATGCGTAACATGACGCGTGCGATCATACCAGCACTAATGCACCGGATCCCATCAGAACTCCGAAGTTAAGCGTGCTTGGGCGAGAGTAGTACTAGGATGGGTGACCTCCTGGGAGGTCCTCGTGTTGCACCCCTCGTTTTCGTTTTCGTTTTTCTATTCTTTTCTTTTTATCCTCACGGATTATTCCGGCCCTGGGGTGTTGGCCTCGAAACGAGCTTTCCGAACAGTACTCACGGGCACCGTGAGTCCATCGGGATCGAAAGTTAGGCACGAGAACGTAGAGACGCGGGAATTCCGTTTACCAAGCAATTTTCATTTTTCTATTCCGTCGTACATAAGTAGTATTCCATTAATCGAGTCGGGCTCGGGAAATTGCGTTAATTGAGTCGCTTAAAAGCCGGAAGTTGAACACTCTAGACTTCCTTCGAGAAGAGAAATGGAGTCGCTTCAAGTAAATTTGCAATGCGTAACATGACGGGTGCGATCATACCAGCACTAATGCACCGGATCCCATCAGAACTCCGAAGTTAAGCGTGCTTGGGGGAGAGTAGTACTAGGATGGGTGACCTCCTGGGAAGTCCTCGTGTTGCACCCCTCGTTTTCGTTTTTCTTTTCTTTTTTTTTTATCCTCACGGATTATTCCAGCCCGGGGTGTTGGCCTCGAAACGAGCTTTCCGAACAGTACTCACGGGCCCCGTGAGTCCATCGGGATCGAAAGTTAGGCACGAGAACGTAGAGACGCGGGAATTCCGTTTACCAAGCAAATTTCATTTTTGTATTCCGTCGTACATAAGTAGTATTCCGTTAATCGAGTCGGGCTTGGGAAATTGCGTTGATTGAGTCGCTTAAAAGCCGGAAGTTGAACACTCTAGACTTCCTTCGAGAAGAGAAATTGAGTCGCTTCAATTAAATTTGCAATGCGTGACATGACGGGTGCGATCATACCAGCACTAATGCACCGGATCCCATCAGAACTAGGAAGTTAAGCGTGCTTGGGCGAGAGTAGAACTAGGATGGGTGACCTCCTGGGAAGTCCTCGTGTTGCACCCCTCGTTTTCGTTTTTCTTTTCTTTCCTTTTTATCCTCACGGATTATTCCGGCCCGGGGTGTTGGCCTCGAAACGAGCTTTCCGAACAGTACTCACGGGCCCCGTGAGTCCATCGGGATCGAAAGTTAGGCACGAGAACGTAGAGACGCGGGAATTCCGTTTACCAAGCAATTTTCATTTTTGTATTCCGTCGTACAGAAGTAGTATTCCGTTAATCGAGTCGGGCTCGGGAAATTGCGTTAATTGAGTCGCTTAAAAGCCGGAAGTTGAACACTCTAGACTCCCTTCGAGAAGAGAAATTGAGTCGCTTCAAGTAAATTCGCAATGCGTAACATGACGGGTGCGATCATACCAGCACTAATGCACCGGATCCCATCGGAACTCCGAAGTTAAGCGTGCTTGGGCGAGAGTAGTACTAGGATGGGTGACCTCCTGGGAAGTCCTCGTGTTGCACCCCTCGTTTTCGTTTTCGTTTTTCTATTTTTTTCTTTTTATCCTCACGGATTATTCCGGCCCTGGGGTGTTGGCCTCGAAACGAGCTTTCCGAACAGTACTCACGGGGCCCGTGAGTCCATCGGGATCGAAAGTTAGGCACGAGAACGTAGAGACGCGGGAATTCCGTTTACCAAGCAATTTTCATTTTTGTATTCAGTCGTACATAAGTAGTATTCCGTTAATCGAGTCGGGCTCGGGAAATTGCGTTAAATGAGTCGCTTAAAAGCCGGAAGTTGAACACTCTAGACTTCCTTCGAGAAGAGAAATTGAGTCGCTTCAAGTAATTTTGCAATGCGTAACATGACGGGTGCGATCATACCAGCACTAATGCACCGGATCCCATCAGAACTCCGAAGTTAAGCGTGCTTGGGCGAGAGTAGTTCTAGGATGGGTGACCTCTTGGGAAGTCCTCGTGTTGCACCCCTCGTTTTCGTTTTCGTTTTTCTATTCTTTTCTTTTTATCCTCACGGATTATTCCGGCCCTGGGGTGTTGGCCTTGAAACGAGCTTTCCGAACAGTACTCACGGGCCCCGTGAGTCCATCGGGATCGACAGTTAGGCACGAGAACGTAGAGACGCGGGAATTCCGTTTACCAAGCAATTTTCATTTTTGTATTCCGTCGTACATAAGTAGTATTCCGTTAATCGAGTCGGGCTCGGGAAATTGCGTTAATTGAGTCGCTTAAAAGCCGGAAGTTGAACACTCTAGACTTCCTTCGAGAAGAGGAATTGAGTCGCTTCAAGTAAATTCGCAATGCGTAACATGACGGGTGCGATCATACCAGCACTAATGCACCGGATACCATCAGAACTCCGAAGTTAAGCGTGCTTGGGCGAGAGTAGTACTAGGATGGGGTGACCTCCTGGGAAGTCTTCGTGTCGCACCCCTCGTTTTCGTTTTCGTTTTTCTATTCTTTTCTTTTTATCCTCACGGATTATTCCGGCCTTGGGGTGTTGGCCTCGAAACGAGCTTTCCGAACAGTACTCACGGGCCCCGTGAGTCCATCGGGATCTAAAGTTAGGCACGAGAACGTAGAGACGCGGGAATTCCGTTTACCAAGCAATTTTCATTTTTGTATTCCGTCGTACATAAGTAGTATTTCGTTAATCGAGTCGGGCTCGGGAAATTGCGTTAATTGAGTCGCTTAAAAGCCGGAAGTTGAACACTCTAGACTTCCTTCGAGAAGAGAAATTGAGTTGCTTCAAGTAAATTTGCGATGCATAACATGACGGGTGCGATCATACCAGCACTAATGCACCGGATCCCATCAGAACTCCGAAGTTAAGCGTGCTTGTGCGAGAGTAGTACTAGGATGGGTGACCTCCTGGGAAGTCCTCGTGTTCCACCCCTCGTTTTCGTTTTCGTTTTTCTATTCTTTTCTTTTTATCCTCACGGATTATTCCGGCCCTGGGTGTGGCTGAAACGAGCTTTACGACAGTACTCCCGGGCACCGTGTGAGTCCATCGGGATCGAAAGTTAGGCACGAGACCGTAGAGACGCGGGAATTCCGTTTACCAAGCAATTTTCATTTTTGTATTCCGTCGTACATAAGTGGTATTCCGTTAATCGAGTCGGGCTCGGGAAATTGCGTTAATTGAGTCGCTTAAAAGCCGGAAGTTGAACACACTAGACTTCCTTCGAGAAGAGAAATTGAGTCGCTTCAAGTAAATTTGCAATGCGTAACATGACGGGGGCGATCATACCAGCACTAATGCACCGGATCCCATCAGAACTCCGAAGTTAAGCGTGATTGGGCGAGAGTAGTACTAGGATGGGTGACCTCCTGGGAAGTCCTCGTGTTGCACCCCTCGTTTTCGTTTTCGTTTTTCTATTCTTTTCTTTTTTTCCTCACGGATTATTCCGGCCCTGGGGTGTTGGCCTCGAAACGAGCTTTCCGGACAGTACTCACGGGCCCCGTGAGTCCATCGGGATCGAAAGTTAGGCACGAGAACGTAGAGACGCGGGAATTCCGTTTACCAAGCAATTTTCATTTTTGTATTCCGTCGTACATACGTAGTATTCCGTTAATCGAGTCGGGCTCGGGAAATTGCGTTAATTGAGTCGCTTAAAAGCCGGAAGTTGAACACTCTAGACTTCCTTCGAGAAGAGAAATTGAGTCGCTTCAAGGAAATTTGCAATGCGTAACATGACGGGTGCGATCATACCAGCACTAATGCACCGGATCCCATCAGAACTCCGAAGTTAAGCGTGCTTGGGCGAGAGTAGTACTAGGATGGGTGACCTCCGGGGAAGTCCTCGTGTTGCACCCCTCGTTTTCGTTTTCGTTTTTCTATTCTTTTCTTTTTATCCTCACGGATTATTCTGGCCCTGGGGTGTTGGCCTCGAAACGAGCTTTCCGAACAGTACTCACGGGCCCCGTGAGTCCATCGGGATCGAAAGGTAGGCACGAGAACGTAGAGACGCGGGAATTCCGTTTACCAAGCAATTTTCATTTTTGTATTCCGTCGTACATAAGTAGTATTCCGTTAATCGAGTCGGGCTCGGGAATTTGCGTTAATTGAGTCGCTTAAAAGCCGGAAGTTGAACACTCTAGACTTCCTTCGAGAAGAGAAATTGAGTCGCTTCAAGTAAATTTGCAGTGCGTAACATGACGGGTGCGATCATACCAGCACTAATGCACCGGATCCCATCAGAACTCCGAAGTTAAGCGTGCTTGGGCGAGAGTAGTACTAGGATGGGTGACCTCCTGGGAAGCCCTCGTGTTGCACCCCTCGTTTTCGTTTTCGTTTTTCTATTCTTTTCTTTTTATCCTCACGGATTATTCCGGGCCTGGGGTGTTGGCCTCGAAACGAGCTTTCCGAACAGTACTCACGGGCCCCGTGAGTCCATCGGGATCGAAAGTTAGGAACGAGAACGTAGAGACGCGGGAATTCCGTTTACCAAGCAATTTTCATTTTTGTATTCCGTCGTACATAAGTAGTATTCCGTTAATCGAGTCGGGATCGGGAAATTGCGTTAATTGAGTCGCTTAAAAGCCGGAAGTTGAACACTCTAGACTTCCTTCGAGAAGAGAAATTGAGTCGCTTCAAGTAAATTTGCAAAGCGTAACATGACGGGTGCGATCATACCAGCACTAATGCACCGGATCCCATCAGAACTCAGAAGTTAAGCGTGCTTGGGCGAGAGTAGTACTAGGATGGGTGACCTCCTGGGAAGTCCTCGGGTTGCACCCCTCGTTTTCGTTTTCGTTTTTCTATTCTTTTCTTTTTATTCTCACGGATTATTCCGGCCCTTGGGTGTTGGCCTCGAAACGAGCTTTCCGAACAGTACTCACGGGCCCCGTGAGTCCATCGGGATCGAAAGTTAGGCACGAGAACGTAGAGACGCGGGAATTCCGTTTACCAAGCAATTTTAATTTTTTATTCCGTCGTACATAAGTAGTATTCCGTTAATCGAGTCGGGCTCGGGAAATTGCGTTAATTGAGTCGCTTAAAAGCCGGAAGTTGAACACTCTAGGCTTCCTTCGAGAGGAGAAATTGAGTCGCTTCAAGTAAATGTGCGATGCATAACATGACGGGTGCGATCATACCAGCACTAATGCACCGGATCCCATCAGAACTCCGAAGTTAAGAGTGCTTGGGCGAGAGTAGTACTAGGATGGGTGACCTCCTGGGAAGTCCTCGTGTTGCACCCCTCGTTTTCGTTTTCTTTTTTCTATTCTTTTCTTTTTATCCTCACGGA
>JAGKPW010002592.1:0-13400 GCA_019926035.1 Melaleuca alternifolia | reverse complement strand
ATTGAGTCGCTTAAAAGCCGGAAGTTGAACACTCTAGAGTTCCTTCGAGAAGAGAAATTGAGTCGCTTCAAGTAAATTTGCAATGCGTAACATGACGGTTGCGATCATACCAGCACTAATGCACCGGATCCCATCAGAACTCCGAAGTTAAGCGTGCTTGGGCGAGAGTAGTACTAGGATGGGTGACCTCCTGGGAAGTCCTCGTGTTGCACCCCTCGTTTTCGTTTTTCTTTTCTTTTTTTTTTATCCTCACGGATTATTCCAGCCCGGGGTGTTGGCCTCGAAACGAGCTTTCCGAACAGTACTCACGGGCCCCGTGAGTCCATAGGGATCGAAAGTTAGGCACGAGAACGTAGAGACGCGGGAATTCCGTTTACCAAGCAATTTTAATTTTTGTATTCCGTCGTACATAAGTAGTATTCCGTTAATCGAGTCGGGCTCCGGAAATTGCGTTAATTGAGTCGCTTAAAAGCCGGAAGTTGAACACTCTAGACTTCATTCGAGAAGAGAAATTGAGTCGCTTCAAGTAAATTTGCAATGCGTAACATGACGGGTGCGATCATACCAGCACTAATGAACCGGATCCCATCAGAACTCCGAAGTTAAGCGTGCTTGGGCGAGAGTAGTACTAGGATGGGTGACCTCCTGGGAAGTCCTCTTGTTGCACCCCTCGTTTTCGTTTTCGTTTTTCTATTCTTTTCTTTTTATCCTCACGGATGATTCCGGCCCTGGGGTGTTGGCCTCGAAACGAGCTTTCCGAACAGTACTAACGGGCCCCGTGAGTCCATCGGGATCGAAAGTTAGGCACGAGAACGTAGAGACGGGGGAATTCCGTTTACCAAGCAATTTTCATTTTTGTATTCCGTCGTACATAAGTAGTATTCCGTTAATCGAGTCGGGCTCGGGAAATTGCGTTAAGTGAGTCGCTTAAAAGCCGGAAGTTGAACACTCTCGACTTCCTTCGAGAAGAGAAATTGAGTACGCTTCAAAGAAATTTGCAATAGAACATTGACGGTGCGATATACCCAGCACAATGCAACGGATCCCTCAGAACTCGAAGTTAAGCGTGCTTGGGCGAGAGTAGTACTAGGATGGTGACCCTATGGGAATGTCATCCGTGTGCACCCCCGTGTCGAATTCGTTTTCTATTTTTTCTTTTATCATCCGGATTATTCCGGCCCTGGGGTGTTGGCCTCGAAACGAGCTTTCCGAACAGTACTCA
This sequence comes from Melaleuca alternifolia, assembly GCA_019926035.1. Classification (NCBI taxonomy): domain Eukaryota; kingdom Viridiplantae; phylum Streptophyta; class Magnoliopsida; order Myrtales; family Myrtaceae; genus Melaleuca; species Melaleuca alternifolia. Next base: position 12,178 of record JAGKPW010002592.1, on the reverse strand, counting down.
CGGGCCCCGTGAGCCCATCGGGATCGAAAGTTAGGCACGAGAACGTAGAGACGCGGGAATTCCGTTTACCAAGCAATTTTCATTTTTGTATTCCGTCGTACATAAGTAGTATTCGGTTAATCGAGTCGGGCTCGGGAAATTGCGTTAATTGAGTCGCTTAAAAGACGGAAGTTGAACACTCTAGACTTCCTTCGAGAAGAGAAATTGAGTCGCTTCAAGTAAATATGCAATGCGTAACATGACGGGTGCGATCATACCAGCACTAATGCACCGGATCCCATCAGAACTCCGAAGTTTAGCGTGCTTGGGCGAGAGTAGTACTAGGATGGGTGACCTCCTGGGAAGTCCTCGTGTTGCACCCCTCGTTTTCGTTTTCGGTTTCATTTTTCTATTCTTTTCTTTTTATCCTCACGGATTATTCCGGCCCTGGGGTGTTGGCCTCGAAACGGGCTTTCCGAACAGTACTCACGGGCCCCGTGAGTCCATCGGGATCGAAAGTTAGGCACGAGACCTCACCGCTCACGAGACGCGGGAATTCCGTTTGAACAAGCAACACATGCCTCATTTTTGTCATTCCGCGTACATAAGTAGTCTTCCGTTAATCGAGGCGGCTCGGGAAATTGCGTTAATTGAGCCGAGCTTAAAAGCCGGAAGCCTTGACCCCACTCTAGATTCTCGCAGACGCGAAATTGAGTCGCTTCAAGTAAATTTGCAATGCGAGACATGACGGGTGCGATCATACCAGCACTAATGCACCGGATCCCATCAGGACTCCGAAGTTAAGCGTGCTTGGGCGAGAGTAGTACTAGGATGGGTGACCTCCTGGGAAGTCCTCGTGTTGCACCCCTCGTTTTCGGTTTCGTTTTTCTATTCTTTTCTTTTTATCCTCACGGATTATTCCGGCCCTGGGGGGTTGGCCTCGAAACGAGCTTTCCGAACAGTACTCACGGGCCCCGTGAGTCCCCCACCGGGGCACCCTCAGAACGTTAGGCCGGACACGTAGAGACGCGGAATTCCGTTTTGGCCAAGCAATTTCATTTTTGTATGCGGCGGACATAAGTAGTATTACGTTAATCGAGCCGGGCTCGGGAAAATTGCTGTTAATTGAGTCGCTTAAAAGCCGGAAAGTTGAACACTTAGACTGCCTTCGAGTAGAGAAATTGAGTCGCTTCAAGTAAATTTGCAATGCGTAACATGACGGGTGCGATCATACCAGCACTAATGCACAGGATCCCATCAGAACTCCGAAGTTAAGCGTGCTTGGGCGAGAGTAGTACTAGGATGGGTGACCTCCTGGGAAGTCCTCGTGTTGCACCCCTCGTTTTCGTTTGCGTTTTTCTATTCTTTTCTTTTTATCCTCACGGATTATTCCGGCCCTGGGGTGTTGGCCTCGAAACGAGCTTTCCGAACAGTACTCACGGGCCACGTGAGTCCATCGGGATCGAAAGTTAGGCACGAGAACGTAGAGACGCGGGAATTCCGTTTACCAAGCAATTTTCATTTTTGTATTCCGTCGTACATAAGTAGTATTCCGTTAATCGAGTCGGGGTCGGGAAATTGCGTTAATTGAGTCGCTTAAAAGCCGGAAGTTGAACACTCTAGACTTCCTTCGGGAAGAGAAATTGAGTCGCTTCAAGTAAATTTGCGATGCATGACATGACGGGTGCGATCATACCAGTACTAATGCACCGGATCCCATCAGAACTCCGAAGTTAAGGGTGCTTGGGCGAGAGTAGTACTAGGATGGGTGACCTCCTGGGAAGTCCTCGTGTTGCACCCCTCGTTTTCGTTTTCGTTTTTCTATTCTTTTCTTTTTATCCTCACGGATTATTACGGCCCTGGGGTGTTGGCCTCGAAACGAGCTTTCCGAACAGTACTCACGGGCCCCGTGAGTCCTTCGGGATCGAAAGTTAGGCACGAGAACGTAGAGACGCGGGAATTCCGTTTTCCAAGCAATTTTCATTTTTGTATTCCGTCGTACATAAGTAGTATTCCGTTAATCGAGTCGGGCTCGGGAAATTGCGTTATTTGAGTCGCTTAAAAGCCGGAAGTTGAACACTCTAGACTTCCTTCGAGAAGAGAAATTGAGTCGCTTTAAGTAAATTTGCAATGCGTAACATGACGGGTGCGATCATACCAGCACTAATGCACCGGATCCCATCAGAACTCGAAGTACAGCGTGCTTGGGAGAGGGGAGTAGTACCTAGGACGGGTGACACTGGAAGTCCTCGTGTTGCACCCCTCTTTTCGTTTTCGTTTTCTATCTTTTCTTTTATCGCAAGGATTATTCCGGCCCTGGGTTGTTGGCCCGACACGCAGCTTACGAACAGTACTGACGGAAAAACCGGCACCGTGAGTCCATGGGATCGAAAGTAGGCACGGAGACGTAGAGACGAGGGATTCGTTACAAGCATTTTCATTTTTGTATTCGGTCGTACATAAGTAGTATTCCGTTAATCGAGTCGGGCTCGGGAAATTGCGTTAATTGAGTCGCTTAAAAGCCGGAAGGTGAACACTCTAGACTTCCTTCGAGAAGAGAAATTGAGTCGCTTCAAGTAAATTTGCAATGCATAACATGACGGGTGCGATCATTAACAGCAAATGCAACGGATCCATCCAACTCCGAAGTTAAGCGTGTTGGGCGAGAGTAGTACTAGGATGGGTGACCTCCTGGGAAGTCCTCGTGTTGCACCCCTCGTTTTCGTTTTCGTTTTTCTATTCTGTTCTTTTTATCCTCACGGATTATTCCGGCCCTGGGGTGTTGGCCTCGAAACGAGCTTTCCGAACGGTACTCACGGGCCCCGTGAGTCCATCGGGATCGAAAGTTAGGCACGAGAACGTAGAGACGCGGGAATTCCGTTTACCAAGCAATTTTCATTTTTTTATTCCGTCGTACATAAGTAGTATTCCGTTAATCGAGTCGGGCTCGGGAAATTGCGTTAATTGAGTCGCTTAAAAGCCGGAAGGTGAACACTCTAGACTTCCTTCGAGAAGAGAAATTGAGTCGCTTCAAGTAAATTTGCAATGCATAACATTGAATGGGCGGATCATACCAGCATAATGCACCGGATCCCATCAGAACTCCGAAGTTAAGCGTGCTGGGGCGAGAGTAGTACTAGGATGGGTGACCTCCTGGGAAGTCCTCGTGTTGCACCCCTCGTTTTCGTTTTCGTTTTCGTTTTCGTTTTTCTATTCTTTTCTTTTTATCCTCACGGATTATTCCGGCCCTGGGGTGTTGGCCTCGAAACGAGCTTTCCGAACAGTACTCACGGGCCCAGTGAGTCCATCGGGATCGAAAGTTAGGCACGAGAACGTAGAGACGCGGGAATTCCGTTTACCAAGCAATTTTCATTTTTGTATTCCGTCGTAAATAAGTAGTATTCCGTTAATCGAGTCGGGCTCGGGAAATTGCGTTAATTGAGTCGCTTAAAAGCCGGAAGTTGAACACTCTAGACTTCCTTCGAGAAGAGAAATTGAGTCGCCTCAAGTAAATTTGCAATGCGTAACATGACGGGTGCGATCATACCAGCACTAATGCACCGGATCCCATTCAGAACTCGAAGTAAGCGTGCTTGGGCGAGAGTAGTACTAGGATGGGTGACCTACTGGGAAGTTCTCGTGTTGCACCCTCGTTGTCGTTGTCGTTTTCTTTCTTTTCTTTTTATCCTCACGGATTATTCCGGCCCTGGGGTGTTGGCCTCCGAAACGAGCTTTTAGACAGTACTCACGGTACCCCGTGAGTCCATCGGGATCGAAGTTAGGCACGAGAAGTAGACGACGCGCCGGCAATTCCGTACAAGCAATTTTCATTTTTGTATTCGCGTACATAAGTAGTATTCCATAATCGAGTCGTGCATCGGGAAATGGCGTAAGTTGAGTCGCTTAAAAAAGCCGGAAGTTGAACACTCTAGATTCCTTCGAGAGAGTGAATTGAGCGCTTCAAGTAAATTTGCAAGCGTAACATGACGGGTGCGATCATACCAGCACTAATGCACAGGATCCCATCAGAACTCCGAAGTTAAGCGTGCTTGGGCGAGAGTAGTACTAGGATGGGTGACCTCCTGGGAAGTCCTAGTGTTGCACCCCTCGTTTTCGTTTTCGTTTTTCTATTCTTTTCTTTTTATCCTCACGGATTATTCCGGCCCTGGGGTGTTGGCCTCGAAACGAGCTTTCCGAACAGTACTCACGGGCCCCGTGAGTCCATGGGGATCGAAAGTTAGGCACGAGAACGTAGAGACGCGGGAATTCCGTTTACCAAGCAATTTTCATTTTTGTATTCCGTCGTACATAAGTAGTATTCCGTTAATCGAGTCGGGCTCGGGTAATTGCGTTAATTGAGTCGCTTAAAAGCCGGAAGTTGAACACTCTAGACTTCCTTCGAGAAGAGAAATTGCGTCGCTTCAAGTAAATTTGCAATGCGTAACATGACGGGTGCGATCATACCAGCACTAATGCACCGGATCCCATCAGAACTCCGAAGTTAAGCGTGCTTGGGCGGGAGTAGTACTAGGATGGGTGACCTCCTGGGAAGTCCTCGTGTTGCACCCCTCGTTTTCATTTTTCTTTTCTTTTCTTTTTATTCTCACGGATTATTCCGGCCCGGGGTGTTGGCCTCGAAACGAGCTTTCCGAACAGTACTCACGGGCCCCGTGAGTCCATGGGGATCGAAAGTTAGGCACGAGAACGTAGAGACGCGGGAATTCCGTTTACCAAGCAATTTTCATTTTGGTATTCCGTCGTACATAAGTAGTATTCCGTTAATCGAGTCGGGCTCGGGAAATTGCGTTTATTGAGTCGCTTAAAAGCCGGAAGTTGAACACTCTAGACTTCCTTCGAGAAGAGAAATTGAGTCGCTTCAAGTAAATTTGCAACGCGTAACATGACGGGTGCGATCATACCAGCACTAATGCACCGGATCCCATCAGAACTCCGAAGTTAAGCGTGCTTGGGCGAGAGTAGTACTAGGATGGGTGACCTCCTGGGAAGTCCTCGTGTTGCACCCCTCGTTTTCGTTTCGTTTTTCTATTCTTTTCTTTTTATCCTCACGGATTATTCCGGCCCTGGGGTGTTGGCCTCGAAACGAGCTTTCCGACCAGTACTCACGGGCCCCGTGAGTCCATCGGGATCGAAAGTTAGGCACGAGAACGTAGAGACGCTGGAATTCCGTTTACCAAGCAATTTTCATTTTTGTATTCCGTCGTACATAAGTAGTATTCCGTTAATCGAGTCGGGCTCGGGAAATTGCGTTAATTGAGTCGCTTAAAAGCCGAAAGTTGAACACTCTAGACTTCCTTCGAGAAGAGAAATTGAGTCGCTTCAAGTAAATTTGCAATGCGTGACATGACGGGTGCGATCATACCAGCAATAATGCACCGGATCCCATCAGAACTCCGAAGTTAAGCGTGCTTGGGCGAGAGTAGTACTAGGATGGGTGACCTCCTGGGAAGTCCTCGTGTCGCACCTCTCGTTTTCGTTTTCGTTTTTCTATTCTTTTCTTTTTATCCTCACGGATTATTCCGGCCCTGGGGTGTTGGCCTCGAAACGAGCTTTCCGAACAGTACATACGGGCCCCGTGAGTCCATCGGGATCGAAAGTTAGGCACGAGAACGTAGAGACGCGGGAATTCCGTTTACCAAGCAATTTTCATTTTTGTATTCCGTCGTACATAAGTAGTATCCCGTTAATCGAGTCGGGCTCGGGAAATTGCGTTAATTGAGTCGCTTAAAAGCCGGAGGTGGAACACTCTAGACTTCCTTCGAGAAGAGAAATTGAGTCGCTTCAAGTAAATTCGCAATGCGTAACATGACGGGTGCGATCATACCAGCACTATTGCACCGGATCCCATCAGAACTCCGAAGTTAAGCGTGCTTGGGCGAGAGTAGTACTAGTACTAGGATGGGTGAACTCCTGGGAAGTCCTCGTGTTGCACCCCTCGTTTTCGTTTTCGTTTTTCTATTCTTTTCTTTTTATCCACACGGATTATTCCGGCCCTGGGGTGTTGGCCTCGAAACGAGCTTTCCGAACAGTACTCACGGGCCCCGTGAATCCATCGGGATCGAAAGTTAGGCACGAGAACGTAGAGACGCGGGAATTCCGTTTACCAAGCAATTTTCATTTTTGTATTCCGGCGTACATAAGTAGTATTCCGTTAATCGAGTCGGGCTCGGGAAATTGCGTTAATTGAGTCGCTTAAAAGCCGGAAGTTGAACACTCTAGACTTACTTCGAGAAGAGAAATTGAGTCGCTTCAAGTAAATTGCAATGAGTAAACATGACGGGTGGCGATATACCAGCACTAATGCACCGGATCCATCAGAACTACGAGTTAAGTGCTGGGGCGAGAGCGAGTAGTACTAGGTGGGTGACCTCTGGGAAGTCCTCGTGTTGCACCTCGTTTCGTTTTAGTTTTCTATTCTTTTTCTATTATCCTCAAGGATTTATTCCGGCCCTGGGGTGTTGGCCTCGAAACGAGCTTTCCGAAACAGACTGACGGGCCCGTGAGTCACTCGGACGAAGTTAGGCACGAGAACCGTAGAGATAGAGACGCGCGAATTCCGTTTTACAAAGCATTTTCATTTTTGTACTTCCGTCGTACATGAGTAGTATTCCGTTAATCGAGTTGGGCTCGGGAAATTGCGTTAATTGAGTCGCTTAAAAGCCGGAAGTTGAACACTCTAGACTTCCTTCGAGAAGAGAAATTGAGTCGCTTCAAGTAAAATTGCAATGCGTAACATGACGGGTGCGATCATACCAGCACTAATGCACCGGATCCCATCAGAACTCCGAAGTTAAGCGTGCTTGGGCGAGAGAAGTACTAGGATGGGTGACCTCCTGGGAAGTCCTCGTGTTGCACCCCTCGTTTTCGTTTTCGTTTTTCTATTCTTTTCTTTTTATCCTCACGGATTATTCAGGCCCTGGGGTGTTGGCCTCGAAACGAGCTTTCCGAACAGTACTCACGGGCCCCGTGAGTCCATCGGGATCGAAAGTTAGGCACGAAAACGTAGAGACGCGGGAATTCCGTTTACCAAGCAATTTTCATTTTTGTATTCCGTCGTACATAAGTAGTATTCCGTTAATCGAGTCGGGCTCGGGAAATTGCGTTAATTGAGTCGCCTAAAAGCCGGAAGTTGAACACTCTAGACTTCCTTCGAGAAGAGAAATTGAGTCGCTTCAAGTAAATTTGCAATGCGTGACATGACGGGTGCGATCATACCAGCACTAATGCACCAGATCCCATCAGAACTCCGAAGTTAAGCGTGCTTGGGCGAGAGTAGTACTAGGATGGGTGACCTCCCGGGAAGTCCTCGTGTTGCACCCCTCGTTTTCGTTTTCGTTTCTCTATTCTTTTCTTTTTATCCTCACGGATTATTCCGGCCCTGGGGTGTTGGCCTCGAAACGAGCCTTCCGAACAGTACTCACGGGCCCCGTGAGTCCATCGGGATCGAAAGTTAGGCACGAGAACGTAGAGACGCGGGAATTCCTTTTACCAAGCAATTTTCATTTTTGTATTCCGTCGTACATAAGTAGTATTCCGTTAATCGAGTCGGGCTCGGGAAATTGCGTTAATTGAGTCGCTTAAAAGCCGGAAGTTGAACACTCTAGACTTCCTTCGAGAAGAGAAATTGAGTCGCTTCAAGTAAATTCGCAATGCGTAACATGACGGGTGCGATCATACCAGCACTAATGCACCGGATCCCATCAGAACTCCGAAGTTAAGCGTGCTTGGGCGAGAGTAGTACTAGGATGGGTGACCTCCTGGGAAGTCCTCGGGTTGCACCCCTCGTTTTCGTTTTCGTTTTTCTATTCTTTTCTTTTTATCCTCACGGATTATTCCGGCCCTGGGGTGTTGGCCTCGAAACGAGCTTTCCGAACAGTACTCACGGGCCCCGTGAGTCCATCGGGATCGAAAGTTAGGCACGAGAACGTAGAGACGCGGGAATTCCGTTTACCAAGCAATTTTCATTTTGGTATTCCGTCGTACATAAGTAGTATTCCGTTAATCGAGTCGGGCTCGGGAAATTGCGTTAATTGAGTCGCTTAAAAGCCGGAAGTTGAACACTCTAGACTTCCTTCGAGAAGAGAAATTGAGTCGCTTCAAGTAAATTTGCAATGCGTAACATGACGGGTGCGATCATACCAGCACTAATGCACCGGATCCCATCAGAACTCCGAAGTTAAGCGTGCTTGGGCGAGAGTAGTACTAGGATGGGTGACCTCCTGGGAAGTCCTCGTGTTGCACCCCTCGTTTTCGTTTTCGTTTTTCTATTCTTTTCTTTTTATCCTCACGGATTATTCCGGCCCTGGGGTGTTGGCCTCGAAACGAGCTTTCCGAACAGTACTCACGGGCCCCGTGAGTCCATCGGGATCGAAAGTTAGGCACGAGAACGTAGAGACGCGGGAATTCCGTTTACCAAGCAATTTTCATTTTTGTATTCCGTCGTACATAAGTAGTATTCCGTTAATCGAGTCGGGCTCGGGAAATTGCGTTAATTGAGTCGCTTAAAAGCCGGAGTTGAACACTCTAGACTTCCTTCGAGAAGAGAAATTGAGTCGCTTCAAGAAAATTCGCAATGCGTAACATGACGAGTGCGATCATACCAGCACTAATGCACCGGATCCCATCAGAACTCCGAAGTTAAGCGTGCTTGGGCGAGAGTAGTACTAGGATGGGTGACCTCCTGGGAAGTCCTCGTGTTGCACCCCTCGTTTTCGTTTTCGTTTTTCTATTCTTTTCTTTTTATCCTCACGGTTTATTCCGGCCCTGGGGTGTTGGCCTCGAAACGAGCTTTCCGAACAGTACTCACGGGCCCCGTGAGTCCATCGGGATCGAAAGTTAGGCACGAGAACGTAGAGACGCGGGAATTCCGTTTGCCAAGCAATTTTCATTTTTGTATTCCGTCGTACATAAGTAGTATTCCGTTAATCGAGTCGGGCTCGGGAAATTGCGTTAATTGAGTCGCTAAAAAGCCGGAAGTTGAACACTCTAGACTTCCTTCGAGAAGAGAAATTGAGTTGCTTCAAGTAAATTCGCAATGCGTAACATGACGGGTGCGATCATACCAGCACTAATGCACCGGATCCCATCAGAACTCCGAAGTTAAGAGTGCTTGGGCGAGAGTAGTACTAGGATGGGTGACCTCCTGGGAAGTCCTCGTGTTGCACCCCACGTTTTCGTTTTCGTTTTTCTATTCTTTTCTTTTTATCCTCACGGATTATTCCGGCCCTGGGGTGTTGGCCTCGAAACGAGCTTTCCGAACAGTACTCACCGGCCCCGTGAGTCCATCGGGGATCGAAAGTTAGGCACGAGAACGTAGAGACGCGGGAATTCCGTTTACCAAGCAATTTTCATTTTTGTATTCCGTCGTACATAAGTAGTATTCCGTTAATCGAGTCGGGCTCGGGAAATTGCGTTAATTGAGTCGCATAAAAGCCGGAAGTTGAACACTCTAGACTTCCTTCGAGAAGAGAAATTGGGTCGCTTCAAGTAAATTCGCAATTGGGGGGTGGGGGGCTAACATGCCGGGGTGCGAGCATAACCAGCACTCACGGCACCGGGATGCCCATCAGAAATCAGAAGTCAAGCGGGGCTTGGGCGAGAGTAGTATAGGTGGGTGACCTCTGGAAGTCCTCGTGTTGCACCCCTCGTTTTCGTTTTCGTTTTTCTATTCTTTTCTTTTTATCCTCACGGATTATTCGGGCCCTGGGGTGTTGGCCTCGAAACGAGCTTTCCGAACAGTACCACGGGCCCCGTGAGTCCATCGGGATCGAAAGTTAGGCACGAGAACGTAGAGACGCGGGAATCCGTTTACCAAGCAATTTTCATTTTTGTATTCCGTCGTACATAAGTAGTATTCCGTTGATCGAGTCGGGCTCGGGAAATTGCGTTAATTGAGTCGCTTAAAAGCCGGAAGTTGAACACTCTAGACTTCCTTCGAGAAGAGAAATTCAGTCGCTTCAAGTAAATTGGCAATGCGTAACATGACGGGTGCGATCATACCAGCACTAATGCACCGGATCCCATTAGAACTCCGAAGTTAAGCGTGCTTGGGCGAGACTTGTACTAGGATGGGTGACCTCCTGGGAAGTCCTCGTGTTGCACCCCTCGTTTTCGTTTTCGTTTTTCCATTCTTTTCTTTTTATCCTCACGGATTATTCCGGCCCTGGGGTGTTGGCCTCGAAACGAGCTTTTCGAACAGTACTCACGGGCCCCGTGAGTCCATCGGGATCGAAAGTTAGGCACGAGAACGTAGAGACGCGGGAATTTCGTTTACCAAGCAATTTTCATTTTTGTATTCCGTCGTACATAAGTAGTATTCCGTTAATCGAGACGGGCTCGGGAAATTGCGTTAATTGAGTCGCTTAAAAGCCGGAAGTTGAACACTCTAGACTTCCTTCGAGAAGAGCAATTGAGTCGCTTCAAGTTAATTTGCAATGCGTAACATGACGGGTGCGATCATACCAGCACTAATGCACCGGATCCCTTCAGAACTCCGAAGTTAAGCGTGCTTGGGCGAGAGTAGTACTAGGATGGGTGACCTCCTGGGAAGTCCTCGTGTTGCAACCCTCGTTTTCGTTTTCGTTTTTCTATTCTTTTCTTTTTATCCTCACGGATTATTCCGGCCCTGGGGTGTTGGCCTCGAAACGAGCTTTCCGAACAGTACTCACGGGCCCGTGAGTCCATCGGGATCGAAAGTTAGGCACGAGAACGTAGAGACGCGGGAATTCCGTTTACCAAGCAATTTTCATTTTTGTATTTCGTCGTACATAAGTAGTATTCCATTAATCGAGTCGGGCACGGGAAATTGCGTTAATTGAGTCACTTAAAAGCCGGAAGTTGAACACTCTAGACTTCCTTCGAGAAGAGAAATTGAGTCGCTTCAAGTAAATTCGCAATGCGTAACATGAAGGGTGCGATCATACCAGCACTAATGCACCGGATCCCATCAGAACTCCGAAGTTAAGCGGGCTTGGGCGAGAGTAGTACTAGGATGGGTGACCTCCTGGGAAGTCCGCGGTTCGCAACCCCCGTTTTCGTTTTCAGTTTTTATTCTTTTCTTTTTATCCCACGGATATTCGGCCTGGGGGTGCCTCGAAACGAGCTTTCCGAACAGTACTCACGGGCCGCGTGAGTCCATCGGGATCGAAAGTTAGGCACGAGAACGTAGAGACGCGGGAATTCCGTTTACCAAGCAATTTTCAATTTTGTATTCCGTCGTACATAAGTAGTATTCCGTTAATCGAGTCGGGCTCGGGAAATTGCGTTAATTGAGTCGCTTAAAAGCCGGAAGTTGAACACTATAGACTTCCTTCGAGAAGAGAAATTGAGTCGCTTCAAGTAAATTTGCAATGCGTAACATGACGGGTGCGATCATACCAGCACTAATGCACGGGATCCCATCAGAACTCCGAAGTTAAGCGTGCTTGGGCGAGAGTAGTACTAGGATGGGTGACCTTCTGGGAAGTCCTCGTGTTGCACCCCTCGTTTTCGTTTTCGTTTTTCTATTCTTTTCTTTTTATCCTCACGGATTATTCCGGCCCTGGGGTGTTGGCCTCGAACCGAGCTTTCCGAACAGTACTCACGGGCCCCGTGAGTCCATCGGGATCGAAAGTTAGGCACGAGAACGTAGAGACGCGGGAATTCCGTTTACCAAGCCATTTTCATTTTTGTATTCGGCAGTAAAAGTAATTCCGTTATCAGGTAGGGCCGGGAATCTGCGTAATTGAGTCGCTTAAAAGCCGGAAGTTGAAGACTCTAGACTTCATTCGAGAAGAGAAATTGAGTCGCTTCAAGTAAATTTGCAATGCATAACATGACGGGTGCGATCATACCAGCACTAATGCACCGGATCCCAGCAGAACTCTGAAGTTAAGCGTGTTTGGGCGAGAGTAGTACTAGGATGGGTGACCTCCTGGGAAGTCCTCGTGTTGCACCCATCGTTTTCGTTTTCGTTTTTCTATTCTTTTCTTTTTATCCTCACGGATTATTCCGGCCCTGGGGTGTTGGCCTCGAAACGAGCTTTCCGAACAGTACTCACGGGCCCCGTGAGTCCATCGGGATCGGAAGTTAGGCACGAGAACGTAGAGACGCGGGAATTCCGTTTACCAAGCAATTTTCATTTTTGTATTCCGTCGTACATAAGTAGTATTCCGTTAATAGAGTCGGGCTCGGGAAATTGCGT
>JAGKPW010002590.1:0-47330 GCA_019926035.1 Melaleuca alternifolia | reverse complement strand
ACCAGATCGAGTATCCGCTCCTCTGAAGCTCAAGAATACTTCAAAGTCATACCCTGCCGAAGTATCAATTTATTGACCTTCCGTTGAAGCGTGAGTAGAAGAAGGGCCTGCTGCCGTTAATCGTTTGCAGCTGCACTGTTATTTCTGCGGATGCGTCTTTTTTTGGCACTCCACTCCATCGATCTCACTCGATCTTCTCTTCAAGGAAAGATTGAAAAGTACAGCAGCAAAAGCAGCGGCAGCAAGAAATGGAAAAAGTTTAGAAGTCAGAACTACGAATGGGGACAGAAGGGAGAATAGAGAAGCTATGCAGCGAGCGAAGGGCCAGTTTGCTAGAATTGGTCAATAAGAATGATTTGTTACAGCTTGTCCAAGTTGACGAATGCACGTTTCTTTTAACACAACTAAAATATCAATAAGATGGGAATAATTGAGTGTTTCGAGTTATCATTCGTTTGAATTTTAATTATTTTTATCTTTGTGGAGTTTCTTCCCACTGTAAAATATATCATCACATTGCTTTTCAGATAACACCGCATCGCGATGAGATGTTGAGTCGGGGCTATTTTGGGGAAAACAGCCTCCCGTCGGGTCACATGACTTACGCTTCCTGTGCCCGGTCCTGTCGGGTCACTTTCGACAATAGCAGTCCGTCCAATGCCACGTTACGAGGATATGGTAGAAAATATGGAGAGGAAAGTCGGGATTGGCTAAATATGGACCGAGTCGTGGAACGCTCTACAAGAATTGGTCGATAAGAACGTGGCAACATCTCTCCAGCTTGTCAATGCTGATGATGCAGTTTTTTTTCATCACCAAATGCATAGAATAAGGTTCATCAGTGAAATAATAGATGGATCCTTCCAAATTTTTCAACACCTAATGCATATAATAAGGTTCATCACCACATTTGCAACCATTTGATTACTTTTGTCTCCATCATGGAGAAGTACGAGAACTCTTTCATTGGACAAGCTAATTTTTGTTGGTGGTCCCTCGCTAATATTCATTATACCTATCAAATTCCTTTTTAAGGATGTTAGAGATGACATGATTTCACAAGCACTTAATGCTCTTGATGTTTGAACTTTTTCAGATATTGGGAAAGAAAGTAACAATGATGAATCGTGTAAACACCAGTAGCCGCATGTCCAATACCATCCATTTCATAAAAGTTGCGGAGAAACCCTCCCCTCTTGGACAGCTTATATGTTTGCGACAATAGCTAGGGAACAAGAATGGGATGCAAATAAGAAGATACCAGGAAATTTGGGATTGGCTAAATATGCAAAGAGTCGTGGTCCAGTTTGCTAAGATTGGTCAACAGCAACATTGCAACATTACTACAGCCTGCCAAAGTCAATGATGAAGTTCTTTTAACTCCAAATGAATAAAGTAAGGTTCATCGGTGGAATAATATGGATGGATTCCAAGATGCTTCGTCGACTTCTTCTGCTGTCCTAATTGTGGTGGTTAACAGTCCCCACGATAAAATAATATTTGGGCAGTCCTAGATCGACATCTGTGCGCAATTCTTTTAAACGTTTGTTCACATTGCATAAAGTCTAGGTCTTAAAGAAAGCATTTGCACAAGGGTCTAAAATCATAGATTTGATTAATAAAAGACTTAATTCATGTTGGTCTCAAGTGGGGACAATTGCCGATTGAGTCCTAAACCTTTACCTACTTTGCCGATTTAGTCCTAAACCTTTTTTTTATGTCAAATAAGTCTTGAACCTTTTACAACTTTGCCGATTAAGTCCTTCCGGCAGATTTAGGCCGGAAAATGCTTAAGTGGCAACAACGTGACGCGGCAGATCGTCGCCGGCGACAACGTGGCGACGATGTGGCCAAAACTACGTCGTTTTGGCTAAACTCCGACACTGTTCATCGTCTTCCTCCTTCCTCCTCCCTAGCTGCCGTTTGAAGACTTGACGGCCACGGCGGAGGCGGTCAAGCCCCAGCCGCTGCTGTCCTCGCCCACGGCGGGCGAGGGCTGGGCGAGGAGCTCCTCAGCTCTTGCAGATGCAGATATGCATGGGAGCCGAGGAGCTCCTCGCCCAGCCAGATCTGCTCCTCGCCCAGCAAATCTGGGTGAGGAGCTCCTCGGCTCCCCTACAGATCTGCAGGATCCAAGGAGCTTGGCTCCTCACCCAGCCCTCTGCCGGCAAGTTGAGGGCTGCCTCGCCTAGATCTGGGCGGAGGCAACCCTCGCCCGGCTGCCTCGCCGAGCCCTCGCCCGTGGCTGGCAACCCTCCGGAGTGGCTGGCGAGCTCCGCCGACCGTCGGAGCTCGCCGGCCAACGAAAAAAGAGAGAGAAAAACAGAAAAAGAAAAGAGAAAAAAAGAAAAATATATATAGCCACGTCGTCACCACATCATTGTCGGCAAGCTCCGGCGCGCCACGTCGTCGTCACGTCAGCTTTTTCCGGCTAAAATCCGCCGGAAGGACTTAATCAGCAAAGTTGTAAAAGGTTTAGGACTTATTTGGCATAAAAAAGGTTTAGGACTCAATCGGCAAAGTAGCAAAAGGTTTAGGACTTAAATGGCAATTGTCCCGTCTCAAGTGTGAAAATATTCTGCTTCAGACAATTTTTTTGCAAATGAAATATCGAAACACCGCGATTCATTCAATGTACTAAAATAAGAAATAAAGTGGCAATGTTCTAATCATTATTACAAGTTTGGCTCAACGTTCAAGTTACATTTGAGCAAGTGTTCTGTTTTAAGTACTTTAAATGTAACATCCATGACTCTCATCATGAACCTTCGTGACTGTCATTATGATTCGATCAAGTGATTCAAGGTCCTCTTGTTTTCTTCTTCGTCTTCAGGTAAGCGGAAAACCACGAGGCAATAGGAACAGTATCCACGCACTTATACTTATTGCAAAAGTGACAAAAAGATATAAAGTGAAAAAGAGAGAGGAAGAAGACAAGAGCTACCATTATTAGATAAAGTGCCAAGATAGAAACTCTAGATTAATCTATTGAATTTACTGGTTAAAGTAACGATATGGACAGCATCTTCCAGGTATCTCCTGATAAAACTGAAAGGTTAGGACATTTTTAAAGAAAATTAAGATTTGGTCACATCTTTGTGTTAAATACAAAGCTGAATTTTCGGGACATTTTTCAATGGCTAGTGAAAACTTCAAGATTCTCTAGGATGTTAGACTGGCGAGATTCGGAGAACTTTCACTCTTTGCAAAAGTGATTTTCTTAAAAAGGAAAATGAGATCAATCCAGATTTTTATGCTTGTATAGTATCTATTTTCATAAATTTATATATTCACTAGCTAAATGTTAAATTAAGGTTTGATCATATCAATTAATATATCAATTTCAGCATACTAATTAACGTTACTCGTTAATAATTTGGACTTATTTGGCAAATTAGCGAGTGCCATCAAGTTAAAGTTGCGCATCTTTTAAAAAAAATTGAAAAAAATTTCCATAAGCATTGGCATAAATCCATTGCTTAGGGACTGCAACCGTCATTCACAACGAAAGTACCCTAGAGAATCCGAGGAAAAACCTTATTAAAAGCAAAGTGATAATGAAAAGGTAAAAGGCAATAAAGCAAAGAAAATTAAAAAGCCATTAAGACTTCATTCGTTTTAGAAAAATATAATATTTTAAAAAATATTTTTCGAAAAATCATTTTCCTGAAAAATAATAATAATGTTGATGTACATTGTTAGAGACCGTGATATTTAAAAATAAATAAAGAAAAAAATATTTTTCCCTTTAGAAAAACGGAAAACAATTTCTTCACTTTTAAAGGTATTTTTCTATTGGTGAAAAATATTTTCCCTGACTATTCTATTTTTTATGAAACGAATTCCGGAAAATTTGAAAAATATTTTCTAAAAGTTATTTTTCGTGAAACGAACGAAACCTAAGTGTGCCTTCTCCGGAGAATCCGAGAAAAATCTTGTTAAAAGCAAAAGAAAAAAAAAAGATGGATCCTGCTAACGTGGAGAAGAAGAGAGCTACCAATACTTAAGCGTGCCTTTTGTGTCGTCCGCAAGGTTTTAGCGATAGCCAACGTCGCCCTATTTTAGTTTAGTCTGCAAAGTGCTGTTATCCTAGGAAGCATTCCTGAGTAATTGCCATGTAGTCTGCACGACAAGCACACCAAACCGCTTCGCCGATCCATTAGGCATTTTTTGGATCTTTTGAAATTCAAGCTCGACTTCTATGCACCTTGAATTTGGAAGAGATGTTAGAAATAAATAAATATATATAACATTTTTGAGAAATAGTTAGCATATTATTATATATTTATGAGATGCTCTGTATCCCAAACAATGCTGATCCTTTATTGATCATACTTGATTCGATTATCTGTCTCAATCTTCTCGGATGGTGCACCACCTAATAATTAACTTTGAATAGGATTAGATAGCGTGCAAGTGATCTGTCTCAATACTTGATTCATATTTTTTAGAAGAGTGCAAGTGATGTGGTAGTGCTTGATATTAGGTAGCGTGATCTACCCACTTTGAGTAGGATTAGATGCGGACTGAGCTTGTATCTACTCAAAGATTATTAGTGAATTAAAACCTATCGATAATTATTAGTCTGCGAGAATGGATGTGGGTTTGATATAAGCTAAACCGCTGTAGGTTTGCGTGCCTCTACCTTTACCTATCTACTTAAGACTTTAACTATATGATAGAAGCACTGTACCATATATTATTAACACATTATTGCATATCCCAAATTGTTGCTGCATATGTAAACTCGATCCTAATTATTCCTTGAATCAACCTATGCACCCCCTCTTAGTTGAATATCTAGTCATAACACAATTAACTGAATTAATAAATGTTGTTACTCGTAAAACAGAAACAGTGTTGATAATGTACGAGGAATTAACAGTGACTAAATGGTAATTTCGATTGTAAGTTGAAATCATTAATCGAGACTACCAGTAAAATGTAAAAACAATCAAAATCTACTAGCGGACTGCATGCCACTTAATAAAAATCTATAAACAAATGATCATCTACCATCAAGTCTGTGGGTGGTAAAATTGTTGTTTCATTAATAATTTATAAACAATTATCCCCATTTATAAAAATATGAAAACGAGTGGTAATCTACTATTGGGTTTGCGGAAGATGAAATTGCTTTTCATTGCTAACTTCCAAATGGTAGACCGAACTTATAAATTACTGATCACTTCTCACTTACCATTGACATCGCAAGTTTACTAGCAACGTAACATATTTAGCATTTAAGGAACAAGCTTCTGGTTTTGGCAAACCAAGTCTTAAAAATCAATTTAATTACGTGGATGATAGGTAAACCAAACCAAACCAGCTGTTCAAAGCCCTCAAAAGAAAATATAGCTGAAAAAGCCAAACCAAACTAGGAAAAGAAAATAGGTAATTGTCCATAATTAATAACCAACTAGTTGTGCGGAGGTACCGCAATTCAACACCTTCCATTAGCTTTTCAGACATCAACTCGAAAAAAAGGTAATTAATATTTCCCTGTAAAACTTCTCTGTTCATATCTGTAAAGTAATTTGATTGCAGAAAGGAAAAACATTGATTGTTGGATGATTAATTACATGTGTAATCTATGTCTGTGTCAAGATATTGCAGTCCCTTCAAGCTTGACAGATCAAGCAACTTCCATAAAGATTTACAGAAACAAATCTCCAATTGTTGCAAAGATTGTGATAGTTCGCCTTGAATCTCAACCAAATTGTAACATCATACCACTTGAATACGTCTCAGTTTGCTTAATTTAGTTAGATCAGGTAATATCTCCAACCATCCAACTTCAAAAAGCTGTAAATCTTGTAGGTTCTCCAGACAATCAAGGCCTCGAATCTCTGGAACTGAGGAGGACGAAATAGTAAGATGTGATAGTTTATTCAAATTCGACAAATCTATCGAACAAAATGAACGGAAATTTGACAACACTAAGTTTGTAAAGCCTTCTATCTCTCTCCCCTTGCGGAGCTCTCCTCTACCTTTTTGTGTAGCAATTGCCGCCACTACATTCATCTGCCAAAATCCTAATCCCCCACCCTAACATATCCATTACAATCAGATAATGAAAAGCTCTCATTCACCATATGGGTAGCAATGGCCGCCCCCACCTTCATCAGCCAAAACCCTAACCCCTACCCAAACATTCTTCTATACACTAGCAAAATACATATTCTACAGCTTTGGTGCATATTTCCCCTCGTCTGAGTAGGGGGTATTTGTGGTGAAATTATTAGGATCCTTCCTGAGTAAAGTCGTTAGGCAGCAGAATCCCAGAGGCAGGCAACAGGGACCATGTCAGGAAAAGACGGAGCAATACATCGCCTTGCCCATCTATGTAACAAATTGGGTAAGTTGATGTATGAGAATGACATGAATAGTCTAGATGAGGAACTATTAGAGGAAAAAATTCAACAATGCCGATTCTCCCTGGTTGGGCAACTCTACAAAAACCCTAGCATTAACTTTCAAGCATTCACAGCAGCGATGAAAAGGGCATGGAAAAATGAGGATGTGGAAGTCAAACCGTTAGAAAATGGGAGACTCAGTATTGTATTTCGAGGTGAAGGAGAGAAAAACCGTGTACTAGAGGGAGGGCCATGGTCTTTTTCTAACCATTTATTACTGTTGAAAGCTTGGCAGCCGGATACCCCTCCCCATTGTTATGAATCTAACACTTGTGCCTTTTGGGTAAGAATATTTGGCCTTCCTTTAGAATATAACTTTGAGAATATGATAAAGAAGATTGCAAGTTCCATGGGGAAGGTCTTGGAGGTGAAAACAAATGCTAGAGGCCCTGCCTTCCAGACAATTGGGAAAGCTAAAGTAGAGCTAGATGTAGAAGCTAAACTGAGAGTGGGACAATTAATGTGTCACAGAAGTAAGAAAATATGGCTGGATTTTAAATATGAACGTCTGCCTTTCTTCTGCTATTCATGTGGCAAAATTGGGCATTATGCAAATTATATTCCAGACATACCTTATGAAGAAGAAAGATTTACCACTGGGATTGGAGGTTGCTATGGGAGCTGGTTGAAAGCAGAAACTTCAAAACATAGTCCCTTTTGGAAGGCATTTTACGAGGAAGCATTCTCAGCAGACATGGATGAAGAGGTGATTCTAGAAACACCCGAGCAGTCAAGACCAATTGAAACAGTGGAAATTGGTCAGGTTATTCCATGTACTAGTAATCAGAATAATCAGAAAGGGGGTCTGGAACATATGCAACTGGATCCTCACCGTAGCATGGTACATGAGGTAAGCATGCAAAACTCGGGAAAAAGAGCTCTTCTGCTCACTGGGCCAGAACAAATGTCTATTGTAAGCTTTCAGCAAGTAAATACCTCTGATAGTATTGGTAAAAAGACCTTGGTGCAACCGAGAACTCCATCTGCCAAGAAACAAAGGCGGGTTGATAACCAAGGAAGGAAAACCCCAACACAAGGCTGGTTAGATGAGACTCAGCTTTTGGACACTCCAATTCAAATGACTGAAGAAGTTGCTGCTTGGGCTGTGGTGGCTAGCCCTAATAAGCCACCAAATGAACCATGAACATACTATGTTGGAATTGTCAAGGGTTGAGCACACCCTTAATAGTTCGAGAATTGAGAGCCTTAAAAGCTCAATATAGGCCCACCTTGGTTTTTCTGATGGAAACAAAACAAAAAAGTGAGTATGTGCAAATAATTAAAAGAAAACTACAGTTTCAGAGTTGTGAAGTAGTTGAACCTGTGGGTATAGCAAGAGGTCTGGCCATAATGTGGGATGATCGAATTGTAGTGGAAATTGACTCAATGAATGAGTGTTTCATGAATCTGAAATGTGAGGAAGGAAACAGGGGCAACATAATGAGGATCACTTTTGTTCACGCCCCATATACGTATCAAAGACGGTTGCAACTTTGGGAGAGTTTGAAACATATAAGCTCCACAAATGACTTGCCATGGGCGTGTTTAGAAGATTTCAATGAAGTAAGATTTTATTAGGAACAATTGGGGAGGAGATTGGCTGAAAAATTTAGAATGTTTGCTTTTAGGGAATGTTTGGATGCATGTTCATTAATGGATATAGAAAGTAAAGGATGTGCATTTACTTGAGCCAATAATAGGGAATGAGATGAATATGTGAAAGAAAGGCTGGATAGAGTAGTGTGTACGATTGAATGGCTGCTTATGTATCTTGAAGCTAAAACATTTGCCCTTCCAACAATAGGGCCGGATCATAGCCCCATCCTCCTGTCTATTCAACCAAATACAGTGAGAAAGAAATGGGTCTTCAAATTTGAGGCCTTTTGGCTTGAAAGTGATGAATGCAGGGATGTGGTGCTGAAGTCTTGGGAAAATGTTGACTTGTACCAAGATGGTTTAGTTGGAAAGCTACATGCTGTCCAGGAAGCCCTTTCTATGTGGAGCAAAAAGAAGTTTGTGAATGGGAGAAGGAAAATCAGTACTTTGAAACAAGAGCTTGAGAGGCTAACAAATAATATTACTGACCCTTTCAGCAAGGATACCTTTAAAAAGTTACAAGGGGAGATTAATGAGCTTGGCAGGCAAGAAGAAATGTACTGGGGGATGCGTTCTAGAATTAATTGGCTGAGGTAGGGAGATCAGAATACGAAATATTTTCATGCGACTGCTATTAAGTAGACAGAGAAACCATATTTCTATGCTACAAAATGAAGAAAATACATGGATGGTGGAGCGGAATCAGCTAAAAAATTATATAGTGCAGTTCTTCAAGAAATTATACACATCTTCTGGCCCTAGGAACTTCTTACCAGTGGTGGAAAAAATACCTACGTCGGTCACAGAAGACATGAATAGAGCTTTACTTACTAAAGTAACTATGAAAGAAATGAAAGCAGCGGCCTTTCAGCTAGGAACTACTAAAGCACCAGGAACAGATGGTTTGAATGGATTGTTTTACCATCACCATTGGGAAGAAATTAAAGGAGATATCTTTAAGAAGGTGGAAAACTTCTTTATAACTGGATCCCTTGCACCAGCTCTGAACCAAACAAACATATCTCTTATTCCAAAGATTCAAGAACCTGAAAGATTGGACTAATATCTTCCAATTAGTTTATGCAATTTGGGTACAAGATCATTTCAAAAGTGCTAACAAATAGACTCAAAATCATCTTACCATAAATTATAGCTCCAGAACAAAGTGCTTTCATCGGGGGGAGGCAGATTCAGGACAATATATTTATTGTTCAGGAGGTGCTGCATCAACTTAGAATCAAAAGCAGAAAAAAGAAGTTTCAAGTAATACTAAAGCTAGATATGAAGAAAGCCTATGACCGAGTGGAATTAGACTTTTTGGAAGCTTGCCTATTAAAGACTGGCTTTGATGATAAATGGGTTAAATTGATCATGCAGTGTGTTACTACCGTCGATTTCAGCATCAAATTCAATGGCAAACCTCTTGCTTACTTTCAACCCTCAAGAGGACTCAGGCAATGGGACCCATTATCTCCTTATTTGTTTATTATAGTGGCCAATGTGCTGTCTTATCTGATGAAGCATGCAGTGGATAATGAAAATATTACAGGAATTAAGCTTAACCAAAGATGTCCTACTCTCTCCCATTTATTATTTGTGGATGATTCGATATTTTTCATGGATGACACAATTGTGGAATGCCAAAATCTAGCTCTGATCTTGAATCAATGTTGTCTAGCAGCTGGACAGGAGATTAATCTAAACAAATCCGGCATATTTTTCAGCAAAAACTGCCCTCAATCTTTGAAGGATAACATGGCCAATGAACTACGGGTTCCCATAATAGACAAAACAGGGAAATACTTGGGTATTCCCTTTGATTGGGGCGACTCCAAAAAACAAATGTTTGCATGGGTTCTGGGTAGAGTCAGTTCAAAATTGAAAAGCTGGAAAGAAGAGTTACTCTCCAAAGCTGGAAAGGAAGTTTTGCTGAAAACATGGTGCAAGCATTACCACAGTACGCGATGTCAGTGTTTAAAATTCCAGTTTCCATATGCAAAGCTATTGAAAAGAGAATTGCTGCATTTTGGTGGAAAATAACTGAAAAGAAAGCAGGTATTCATTGAAAGAGATGGGATATTCTGAAGGCCAGGAAGGATAAAGGAGGAATGGGTTTTAGAGACCTTCTCTCTTTCAACAAAACAATATTGGGAAAACAAGCCTGGCGTTTAGGACAGCACTCAAATTCCCTTTGGAGTGGCTTATTTAAGGGACTCTACTATCGTTATACGGATTTTTGACATGTTGCAAAGGGGTGTCGACCATCATGGGGATGGAGGAGCCTGATATTAGAGAGGGACTCGATTGCACCACAAGTGATGTGGAGAATAGGAGATGGCTAAAAAATTTAAGGTTAGGGAGGACAGATGGCTGAAAAGAGGTATTATTGAGGGTCCAGTGAATGTAAATGAACCCTCATTAGTATCAGAATTGATTGATAAGGAGGAAGGCAAATGGGATGAATAAAAAATAGCCACAAATTTGGATGAAGATGTAGCTGAGGAAATTATAATCATCCCCATCAAACCCCAAACAGAAACAGATCAGCCAGGATGGTTAAGCACTCAAGCAGACTCAAGCAGGTAAATATACGGTTAAAAGTGGATATAACTATCTTACAGAGTCCAGAGCATATGATCAGATGTCTCAAGCCTCTACTTCATTTCAACCTCTCACCTCACTTTGGAAAAATATTTGGTAGCTACACACTCCGCCAAAGGTCAGAATTTTCATGTGGAATTTATGCCAGAATGCTCTCCCAACGAAGGATAATCTATTCAGGATAAAGGTTATACCTGACCGATTATGTCCGTTGTGCGGCAATGAGCAAGAGACGGTTGAACATATCTTCTTGTTATGTTAGTGGACAAGTCAATTGTGGAGTAATCCTGAGCTGAAAATCACAATAACAAGACAGGGTTTGACATGGATCGAAGACTGGTTTATCAAAGTAAAGGACCAGGTAACAAACCTTGCTAAATTGGATCTGGTGGTAGTGGTGTTGTGGAACACATGGAAGGTTCGGAACCAAGCCATTTTTCAGGGGAGAAAACCAGAGGGGTTAGCGGTCATCGACTCGGCTAAAGCGATACTCATAAGCTATAATCGTTGTAACCCAAGGAAGAAGGAAAGTGGAAGCCGAAAAATTACTAGATCTGGGAGTGGAAGTGCTAGATTGAGGCAGGGAGAGCAACATGCAGAGAGATCCGGGAGCGATATTGATGGGTCGGAGAACAAAGAACATCATGATGTCTTGCGATCTGCCTATAGTGGATCGGGAAATGACGATATATCAAGAGGCAGAATGGATGATTTGATAGGAGAAGCACACCTCAGGCAGATTAATGAGCGAAACCAACAATATAGAGAGATGGGGGAGGAAAGTACCACAGAAGTAGATTGTTAATTAGAGAGCCGAGGATGGAGACCTTGGAAGAGAGTACTCGACTGCCGCGACGAAGCTCGCTCGTGTAACCTGGTTCTCGGCAGATCTGAAATTAGAGATGGAGCGAAACCTCAGAGATGGAATCCTCTGCCGAAGGGAGCTTACAGAATTAACATCGATAGATCGTTTGTACCTAATTTGCAGAGAAACTCAATAGCTGGTGTTTGTAGAGACTCGGGTGGGAGGATGGTTGGAGGGTTCGCAGCCATGGTCAAAGCTTCCTCCCCTTTAATGGCTAAAACCCTAGCTCTCTGGGAAGCTCTAAATTACTTTTACGATAAAAGACAAAAAGCACTTATTTTCGAGTCAGATAACCATCACCTGGTCAAAGCCATTCAGAGTTCCAAAGTGTTGTGTTGGGAAACTCATTCTCTTGTTAGTAAGTGTAAAGAGAAACTGACGGCATACTTAAATATTCGGGTGGTCCACTACATGAGAAAAGCTAATTTGGTGGCAGACTGGATAGTTAAAGCCCACAGGAACCATTATTTACCTCTGAACTGGGCCTTTTTCCCTTCTCAGACTTTATTGGATCTATTATGTAATGATGCCCATATATCGGGCCTCTCATCTTTGCTGAATTAATGAAATATTTCAGTTTCAGACCCAAAAAAAAAAACTTGAGGGAAGCATCGGGAGGCAACGCAGCATAGGGCAGCAAAGGTGAAGTGCCTTGAGTTGAGGAAGGAAACCGATATATGTTGTTAGTAAGGTGGTTAGTTTGGAGCGTCAGTCGAGAGACTCCAGTTTGCTTAACTTCCCAATCCACCATGGAATCGAATCTTTTACAAGCCTACGAGATTTCCCACCAAAAGCACGTGCCCTAAAGCTAAGATACAACTCCTTCAAGTTAATCAGGTTTGAGAGATCTGAAAATGTCCTCACCTCCAATTCAAACAATTGCAAACTAATTAGACTCTCAGGAAGCCTCGGCACTTTTAAGTATTCTAACATATCAATTTCAAGATCCTCAGGGATGGACTTCTGTAGATGCCATCGCCAATTATCACACGCAATTGCGGATTATCTGCGGCTTCTATTTCTTCGAGCTTCTCCATTTACCAAAGGGCATCGGGTAGTTCTCTTATGAAACTCCCCTGTCATCTTCATTACTTTCAAATTTTTCAAGTTTCCTATGGAACTAGGCAGTTCTTCAATCCTCGTCCCAGATATATCCAACTTGACAATTGATTCCAAGTTTCCAACTAAATCCGGAAGCCTCTTCAACAACTGACACTAATGCAAAGATAGGTATTCAAGAGCTACAAGTTCTCCAATTGACAGGGGAAGTAAAGTTAATCCACAACGAGAAGCTGTGAAAATACTCAAATTTTTCAGTCCTTGACAATTAGGGATTTCCTTAATTCCACTCGAATCAATGAGGAGTTCTTTTAGAGCTTCTAGTCCACCGAGCTCATCTGGCAGCCTCAGAAGATTTCGACAATACCTCACATCTAAGGAAACTAAACATTTCAATTGACAAATTGACCTATCAATTTCGACTAATTTCCGACAACCCCGTAGGATCAAATGAATTAAATTTGCATGAGCAGAGAAGTTGGGACTTCTCTCCAAGCCACAACAATCAGTCAAATCCAAAACTTTCAGATTGTTTATCGCCTGTGAAAAGAAAATCATGTAAAGATAACTTCCAAATAGAATGAGAGTGAAATTAAAAGTGTTGTCCAGCATTCAACATACCATCATGTGAATTCACCCATTCCAATCATGCATAATTCCACTTCGAGAGAGATCAACAATAACCAAATTCTTCATGGAGAAATTTGTTATGTTAAATTTTGAGGGAATATCATGCAAAGAAAGCCATTGCAACAATGGAAAGAGATATGAGTTTCCCTGGAAAACGTCGGTTGAAAGAACAATTGATGGTGAGTCGTGGCAAAGAAGCCTGTCTTCTACAGAAATATTTCCAACCCAACCGTCAACATCAAGGAACCTTAGATTTGATAGTATCATGAAGTCCTCATAGGTAAAATAGTCATATAGTTGATGATCAAGCTTGAGATGAAGTGCTTCGACTTTTATTTTTCCGCTATCCAAAGGAAAAATTTAGAGAAAAAGAAGTCGAAGGGAAACACATTTATTTAAGAAGTTGAGTAAATATTATTCCTTCAGTCACATAAGAGCAAAACCATTGGTTTGTTTTTGGGTCGAAAATACGTTTCTATTACCTTACTTAACCAAATTTTGGAGGAAATACATCAAGAGCATCAGCGCAAAGTAAATCAACGAGGGCAGGCAGGGGGTATACTACCAAGTTTCTAGGAAGAGAATTAAATCTTTGGGCATTTGCAACCCAGTCGGCAGGTCTATTAGCTTCCCTACTACAATGGGCCAAGGTTAGGCCCATGAACTCCTTCAGCTTTGACTTCATCCGGCCCACAAGGGCAGCTATCTCCCAAGTTGTCTCTATTGTTGCCCAAACTTGCTGCACGAGAGATAGGCAGTCAAACTGTACTTTTAGAGAGATCTTAGATCGTGAAGAAAGGAAATTTAGAGTTTCCAAGAAAGCCATGGCTTCCGCTTGTTCGGCAGAAGCGACTTCCACCGTCTTGGCAAAATCGTCAACCAATTGTCCCTTGGAGTCGTGGACTATACAAGCGATAGAGCCTTTGATCTCTTCCCCTCCTCTGTTCTCCTCATGGGCTTCATCTGTTTCATCGTTCCGAGCAAAGGAGACGCCGATGTTGACTGATAAAGAGCCGGAATCTGGGGGACATCATCGGTAAGTACGGTCATCGCTCTTCTTCAGTTTCCTTGGTCATTGGTTCCATATAGCATAGAATTTGCATAAAGCCAAGGACTTGAGTAGTGTTTGCTGTGGATGCATGGGACGATTACCGAAAACAAAGTGGTCATGATCTTTCTAGATATTCCATAAGATAGCTGTAAGTCTTCTTTGACTTGAGATAATCAGTTGTCTAATCGCGTTAACCATAATCTGGAATTTTGATTTGCAGGGGGTTATCGCTCCATATTCGAACAGTCCATGGACAGAGCAACAGAGTGTGCTCAATAGTTTCCACTTCCTTCTTACATATAGGACATAGCGGGTCGGGTACGATTTTCCTCTTATGCAAATTTTCCAGAGTACGTAAGGCGTTGTGACATGCATTCCATAGGAAAATTTTCACTTTAGGGAGAGTTCTAGAGTTCCAAATAGATTTCCAAAGTTGTTGCTTCGTCTGGTGAGAGGAGGTTGCACCTGTTGTGTGAGATCCGGCCAGTTCGTCTCTATTAGCATAGTAGCCCCCCTTTACTATATAGGAACCTAATTTATCCTTCAACCAGACTAGTTTGTCCTCTGTGGTGGGTAGGCCAATAGGGATTTCAAGGATTTCCTTCACACGTTGGTCATCAAATAATGATTTTATCAGTGATGCATTCCATGTTCTAGATTCTTTTTCAATAAGGTTATCCATAGTGGCCGGCTCATTTCTTGTTGCTGGGCTACCAATTATTCCATTTTTCAGCCACCTATCTTGTCGAATCAAGATTTTTTTTTCCATTCCCAAATGAATACATAATGTGAGGAAGTACAGAATCTCTCCCCAGGATTAAGCTTATCCATCCCCACGAAGGTCTGGTTCCTTTTCCAACTTTCCAGAAATCACAATTTGGAAAATACAAACCCTTCATTACTCGACTCACTAGATATTGTGGATGCTGGAAGATGCGCCAAGCTTGCTTCTCCAACATAGCTTTATTAAAGGCTAGTAAGTCTTTAAATCCCAGGCCCCCTTCATCCTTCTTTTGTTTCAAAATTTCTCATCTCTTCCAATGAATCCGCGATTGCTTGTTACTGTTCCTCCACCAAAAAATGGCAATTTTCTTCTCTATAGCTTTGCAGATTGATACGAGAATTTTAATGATAGACATTGCATAATGTGAGATGGCCTGTATCACAGCCTTTCTTGCTTTTGACAACAAATTATCTTTCCAGCTTTCTAACTTTATGTTTGCTATGGCTAAGACCCAAGAAAACATGTCTTTCTTCGAGTTTCCCCAATCTGAGGGAATTCCAAAATATTTCCCTGTTTTCTCTATTTTTGGAACTCTCAATTCTGCAGCCATATTTCTTCTCAAATTTGCTGGACAATTTTTACTGGAATAAGCCCCTGATTTGTTAAGGTTGATAGCCTGTCCTGAAGCCATACAGTATTGATACAGAATAGCTACCAAATTTTGACATTCCATAATAGTGCCATTGAGGAAGAATATAGAGTCATCCGCAAATAGCAGATGTGATAGAGTAGGGCAGCTTCTATTTAACTTAATTCCTCTAATAGTGCCCTCTTGAACAACTTGATTTATCAGATAAGATAGGACATTAGCCACAAGGATAAAAAGATAGGGGGATAATGGATCACCTTGTCGAATCCCTCTTGTTTGCTGGAAGCAAGGAAGTGGTTCCCCATTGAAGTTTACACTAAATAAAACCGTTGAAACACATTCCATCACCCATTGCACCCACCTCTCACAGAAACCCATCTTGAGTAAGCACTCTCGAAGAAAGTCCCATTCGATTATGTCATATGCTTTCTGCATATCCAGCTTAAAGACAGCTTGGAATCTACTTCTCCTCTCCCGAGTTATCAACCTATGTGAAACCTCTTGCACCATTAATATATTATCTTGAATTTGTCTTCCCCCTACAAAGGCACTTTGTTCTTCAGCAATAAGGCTTGGTAGCAGAGGTCTTAGTCTGTTGGTTAACACCTTGGAAATGATTTTGTATACAAAATTACATGGGCTGATTGGGCGGAACTACTCAAGCTTCTCAGGGTTTGGGACTTTGGGAATCGGGGGTAATTTGAGTTCTATTTATATCTGGACTTAGATGGCCAGTTTCAAAGAAATTACATACTTCCTTGAAAATGTCTTGACAAACAGTCGGCCAGTGCTTCTGAAAAAATAGACCATTAAGTCCATCTGGGCCAGGAGCTTTAGTGGCTTCTAATTGCTTCATTGCAACAGTGACCTCCTCCAAAGTTACATCTTGTACTAGTTGTTGATTCATCAATTCATCCACGGAGGTTGGAATTTGACTTAGAACAGGCTGAAAGTCACGAAATCCCACTGATTCATATAGATTTTTAAAGTAATTCCCTATCATCTCTTCAAGAGTGTTCCTCTCTCACCCACCCATATTCAGCATTCTTTAATAAGCTGATTCTATTTATGTTTCTTCTATGGATAACTATGGCGTGGAAGAATTTAGTGTTTTTATCCCCCCATTTCAGCTAGCTAATTCTAGAACGCATCCCCCATACATCTCCTCTTGCCGCCACAGCTACTCAATCTCTTTGTTAATGAGTTTAACTTTCTCCCCTTCTTCAAAGACTTCTATTACATTAGTCAACCTTTGGAGTTCCATTTTCAGCCAATCGATTCTCTTTTTAGCATTAGAGAATCTACTTTTACTCCATCCTTACCAAAAAAAAAATCTACTTTTACTCCATTTCATCAGCTGAGTAACAACAACCCGTAGTTTTTCCGCCATATCTAAGCCTTGGAATTCAGATTCAGCATATTTCGTTGATCAAACTTACACATCATTCATCCTCAGCCCAATAAGCCTCATATCTGAAAACCTTCATTCTGCATTCCTTGCGTGGGTAGAGTGACAGAATAAGGGGGCTATGATCAGAGCCAATGGCAGGAAGTGCTATACATTCAGCATTTGGATATTCAATTCTCCATTCCAAATTACATAAAGCTATATCAAGACGTTTTTTAACTAAATGTTCTCCTGTTCTGTTATTTGACAAGGTGAACACACAACCCTTGCTCTCCAAGTCCATTAGGGAACATTGCTGCAGGAAGTCTCTGAAAGCTGTAAGCCAGCAATTTTCTGCTCTTTTCTTACCCACTTTTTCCCAATGATACAAGATCTCATTAAAATCTCCCAAACACAGCCAAGGAAGATGATTATATGCACTATCTCTGTGAATAGTTTTCCATAGCAGTACTCTCTCTCGGAAGTCATTTGGAGCATGTAGAAAAGTGATAAACATCCGCTGTCTAGAGGCTTTGACTTGACATTGAACATTGATAAAGTGCTCCGAGTAAGAAACAATAGACATTGCCACTTGATCATCCCAAAAAATGGCCAAACCCCCAGTAATACCTTATGGATTGACCAAAAAACCATTCTGAAATTTCATCCTCCTCCTTAATCGCTGCACCTTGTGCTCTTGATTTTTAGTTTCCATTAGAAAAACTATATTGGGCCTTTCTTGAGTCATTAGGACTCTTAGAGCTTGAATTGTCAAAGGTGTGCCCAACCCCTGACAATTCCAACTTAAGGTTTTCATGGATACTTGGCTTATTAGGGCTAACCACCAAAGCCCATTGATCCGACTTCTTTACCACTGTAAAGGGGGTCTCCACTAGTTGTGTGTTGTCTAATATTGATGCCCCAGAGGAATGAGCACTAAATGAGCAGAATCTCTTCCCTTTCTTAGCAATAGACAACTTTGTGCTTTTTGATTTATGCCTAATCAGTCCCTTATCACCTCCTGCTGCTTCTATCATCTCTACTTCTGCAGACTTCATATTTTCCTCATATAGGACCATGGCCGACTCTTCATCAATGCAACAACTGCATCTCTTTTGAGTACCTTTCTCCTCCCTTACTACTATTGCTAGAGAAGAATTACTAAACCCCTGTTGGGCTATATTGTCTATATTACTCTGCTCATTGGTGTACACAGCTTGAGTCACTGCTTGATTCGGCATATGATATGTTTTTTCAGGAGTTGAGGAGATATGAGTTTCAGGCACACTTTCCTAATCTTCTTCAATAGCACCTTGTTTGCTATAGAAAGCTTTCCCATATGGACTGAGCTCTCGAACCTCCGCTTTAAGCCATTGACCGAATTTTCCAAGTAAATTCCCAACTGGCCCTGTAGTCTCATATGGAATTTCTTTACGAAGAGTTGCATAATGCCCAATTCTACCGCAAGAGTAGTAATAATGAGGAAGCCTTTCATATTTGAATTCAACCCATATACTTTTGCTATCTAGGCAAACAACAACCCCGGTCTTGAGAGGGTTCTCCAGATTCAGCCTAACTTTTTGCCCTACCAATTTTATAACTACTGCTCCCTTTTGAATCTAGTTTTACCTCCAATACCTCACTAATTTTTTATGCGATATTACTAACGACTCCATTAGTGACTCTCCCGAATGGGAGACCGATTAAATGCACCTAGAAAGTACAGTGGTTAAATTCATAACAAATCTCTATTGTATCAGGATCACATTGCTATAAGACCAGTAGATTGCTAGCAAAGGACCATGGCCCTGAATCTAAAACTCTCTGTTTATTAGCTTCAGAGTGGAATGAAAAGGAGAAATATCGTGATTCTATCTATGTGCAGTTAACATCTTCGCTTTTTTATGCTTTTTTCATTGTGTTTAAGAAGGTAGAAAAATTTACATTTGGTTTAGAGTAGAACTTGTCGACCAAGGTTTTCGGACATTCAATCAGTTTTTCTTCAGAAATTTCACCTTTGACCTTGACGACATCTTCTTCTGACCATAGGTTGCCTAGACTTTTCCAGAGAGCCGCCAGTCACTTCTCTTCCTCATACTGACTAGCCATTTTACAGTGGTGCAGGCGATCGAAATGCAGAACCCGAGTTAAATCTCCTTGCAAAAACTAGCTAAAGGGTTTTGGAACAAGTTGGGACAGAAGAGCCAGTCCCGATTCAATTGAAGGGAGCTCAAGTCAGTGGCTAGGAGGTGGGTTTAATCTATGGGTATTTGGGCATGGGATTAATCAGATGAACAAGTAGTTATCAAACATTGAGGGTATCAACGGGGAATGTAGTACGGTGGATGAATGAGGTTTCTCCAGGTGCAGGATCCCATAGATAACAAGCTAAGGTTTACCATGGAGAAAGATAGTGAAACCTACCATGAAGGTAGAAGGCGACTACCATGCGGTAGAGAGAAAACTACCCTAAGGTAGAAAGCGAGAGCAAAACCATTGGTTGAGTGGTCACAATGGTGCTATAGAACACAAAAAGTAAATACTTTTTTTAAATAAAAAAATCCATAATGAATGGGAAATTCATTGAACGAGGGATTTACCTGATGTCTCCTTAGCAAAGCCAATCCTTTTTGGGGATCCCACTCCCTACTTTGCTTCTCTATTCTCATCTTACTTTCTTGATGAACCAATTCTCTTTCGAGGTCTCTAATTTGGTCATGCATCCATACTTTATTATCTTTTATAATCTTTATGAGAGACATATTTTGCATAACTTCCATGGCTATTTCGGGAAAAAGTTTAAATTCATCCTAGAAATGAGCCACAATATATTGGTCATACCCAGTAAAAAGACAAGCTACATGAAGGAATATCTGCTTTCCCGGCTCATCCAATGCATCATAACTTCTTTTCAGCTTTATTTTGTATTTGTTCATCAGGAATATTTTCCAACTTTTTGAATGTGACATTCCACATTTCCTTCTTAGTGCAAGACAAAAGCGAACCTATGACCTCAAGAGCTATCGAAATAGCCTCCGGCTATTTCGATCGCTTTCTTGGATTGGTCGATATACTCCCGAGAAGGATAATCTTTACTAAAGGCATGCTTGCTAAAAGGTGAAGAGATTGATCAAGATCCATGCCCTTAATCTCATAGCAACAGTCTACTGTAGGGACATTGAGAACATCTTTCTTTCTAGTAGTAATAATAGTTTTACTCCCTTTACCAACCAATCACACTTTCCTACAAGTGCATGCATATGGTTCTTCTCGTCCACATCATCAAGAAGAAGGAGGACTCTTTTCTTAGACAGTCTATCTCTAATTTTTTGAGTCCCTTCATCAATGTGTTTTATGTGTGTCCATTTCGTCATGAGGATATCATAAACGAGTTGATTTTGCAAGCACATGACGCCCCTTCGTTTATTGAAATTTTCTCAGATATTGGGAAGAAAGCAACAATTCTCGAAATCGTAGGAATGTTGATTGTAGGTAATTTTGGCGATAGTTGTCTTTCCAATGCCACTCATCCCATGAATTCCTGTAATCCGTGTTTCATTTGTTTGAGCACCTATCATGTCATGATTTCATTCGTATAATGATCGATATCGACCATATAGTCTGATACCACCAGATAAGCCTTTTTCAACTCATTGAAAACCCTTTGTATAACTGATTTTGCGAACTCACCTTCTCGCCTGGTGTTTGTCAGAGGTCAAAACACAATAAGTTACAAAACAGTTTGGAACCAAACTAATTCTGACAAGACCAAATCGAAACTATAGACAAATCATAATGTGTTCTTCAAGGATTCAATTCATTTTAGATAGATTAATGTTGGTACTGAGGGTTAAGATATTACCTGAACTAGAAAAACTGATGTTCGAAATAAACAGACAAAACAGGGGTTGTGTAGTTATGTATCATGAATTCTACCGTAAAACTCCAATAGTTCAAAAATCAAAGAGATGGCGAGAGGGAGCAACTCGAAGAGCAGGGGCCTAGAGCTTGGAGTCATCGTAGAGCGCCAAGCGGCTCGGCATTTTGTCCAGCATCTCCTCTAACTCTGCGTCTGACCTCACAGTAGCCAATGACGACAGTGATTTCGCCTTTTGCGAGTCAGTCGTGGCCTGCGATCGCGAAGGTAAGCTAACGAAGGTCTAGCAGTTGGCATGAGGAAGTCTTTGCGAGGATAGGAAATGATCCTGGTTTTGGGGATTGGCTTTGGCTTTAGTACCCACGGGAGAAAATATTCAGCGGTATGAAACTGTCCTGGGAAGCAGACGTATATTCCTCTTGTCTGAATTGACACGTGACAAATTTCTTTTTTTTAATAATAAAAACCTAGGCGCTGCCAAGGAATCTCGCTCTCCAGCAACCTTTCTACTTTGACCGAAAGACTAAAGGACAAGTGCATGAGAAGGATTAAGGTTTGTCATCTAAGTTGATTCAATTAATTCATTTCGTTAATTCCATCTAATTAAGTTAACAAAAAATACCGACGTGTCTTGTTTTACCATTTTCTGGATCAAGCGCCACGTCAAAGAAAGGAAAAACTAAATTCAATTTAAAAATTGAAAAATAAAACACAAACTACAAAATAAAACACAAAGTGAGGCCTTGCTGTCGGTTATTGCCGCCACCCATCTCTGAAAAGGCCCATCGGAGTCACTTGTGCCTCACCAGCCCTAGGCAAGACTTCGGTGGCCCAAATATGGGGGTGGGTCTGACCTTCGCCAACCCTTTCCGAGAATGGTCGATGAGAGTCACCAGCAAGGTCCGTTCCTCCATTCTTTTACGTTTTTTTAATCATCCTTTTAATTTATTTAATATAATTTAAGTAAAATATAAAATATAAAATTATAATAATAACTGTCATGCAAAAGAGAGAAAGTAACAAAAAAAAAAGTCAGGTTAGCATTTTTTGTTAACCTAGTTGGATAAAGTTAACCAAATAACTTAATTGAACCAATTTGACAATTTTTAGAACTTGATTGTATTTTTTGAAAATATTAAAAATTAATTATACTTTAGTAACAAGTTTTAAGACTTTAATCACAAAGAAAACCCATCCTTCGCTTTTTTGTTCATAAGCTTTTCCTTCCATTATTGCTTCGAAACCTCACAGTCCAAAGGTGCTTGGAGAGTTCGCGTTTTTTGTATTTTTGTTTTAATTTTATTTTTGCTTTTCTTTTTATTTTTTTATTTTTTCAAAAGTCTCCTGCTATTCAGAGCAAGGAATATGTACTTTCATATCCCCTGCGAGGGCTTGAGGTGGGGATTTTCAAACTTGGCCTTGTCACCCGAGTCACGATGGATTGTGAAATTTTGTTTTGATAAATAAAGAGTAGAACAAGATCATCCCAAAGAAATATTTGATTTAAGTCATAGTTAATTAGTTCACCCATAAATGTATGGGTCTGTCGTTATGACATCACTGTATTTAGAAGTGTGAAACTCCTTCCATATAAAGAGCCTCCTCAACGGTTCAAGTGGAAGCAGTAGCGCTGCTACAAACCCTAGAACTATTCGCAGGATGGCATGAGAAGAAGCTGGTTATCAAAACTGACTGTTATGCACTTGTGGAAGTGATCTGCGGAGCTACAGATCAAATCAATTTAGACGCACGTGCGATGATAATGCAGGCCCGGGCCCAGGTGCAGTCATTCCAGCATCTGAAATTAGCCCATTGCCTAAGAGAGGGAAATCAAATTGCGGACTGGGCCGCAAAAGCCCAGCGAAAGAAGGATTTACCGAATATGTGGGTTAAATACCCCTCTCCATGTTTGTTGGATTTACTTTGCTCTGAAATTACCTATTTATCTTACCAATCTGATTTGGGCATGAATATATAATAGAAGCGATATTTCAACCCAAAAAAAAAAAAGATAGCGTGTGTTTAAAACTCGATCATCATATAAGTTGAACTTGTGAACTCATAAAAAATAATGTGATCCATTTGTCATTGGCTCAACACTCTTGAGGGTGGGTTTTGATCTATTCTTGTTCAATTTTTTTTTCTGAAGCGATAGAGTAATGTATGAGCCTGACAAAAAAAAATTTAAAAATTGAGTGGTGTATAAATCTGTCTTGTGCTTATAAAGTATAATTGGAGCCATATGAGGGGTTGATTTATCTATGTCGCCTGTAGATCTTAAGATTGGTCTTTGTAAAATTGATCGTTTTACTCTTCAAAATAATAATAACTTTTCTAGATTTTCACTCTTTTTTTTATACTTCCACTTTTTTTTTCGTGTGTACAGATATAAAACCGTGAGAGCCACCACGCATGGGGTTTTTATGTTATATTATTCGTGTGAGTCAAATCCAAAACAAAAAATAAAAAAGATATCTTTCACACTCTTTGTGTTCTTAAAAACGTATCATGACTTTCAATGTCTAAGATAATAATGTCTCTTTACTTCGCACATGGCCAATGAAAAAGTCCAATGACTTCTGTTCTCAAACTATGGACCTCTTCTTTGCTTCCGTATTCTTTTACATGCATATTTAAGGCCGAGAGACGGACACATTATTGGAAATTAATGATAAAGTTGTAGAGCGTGATAAAGAGATTAAATTAGAGAAGCTTTTTTTAACTAATCGCATGCATGTAATTTTGATTATAACCATGTATGTCCTAGATTTCTACTATGCATCAGGGCAATATTTTTTCGTAGTTGTAACCCTGAAATTTATAACTCTGAAACTGATCTTAGTAGTAAAGAGATTGTTTAGGGCAATATTGTAATTTTCTCCCTTTCTAATTCTAAACGGGGTTTTTTCATGTAAAACATCAATTATCTTCTTCTCTGTCTTTTCTCTTCAACAATCCTGTTCCTAACAACATAATGTCATTATTCTATAAGACGGTTATCAATTCTTAATACATTCGCACTATAGATAGCTCATCAATTTTAGAAAGAATAACTCAACTCAAAATAGTATAAGTAAATTTAACTAGAAAAGAAGAGAAGAAAATATTACATCCACTTCAACATAAGTTTTTAGAGAGCAATCAAGAGTCGATAGACAATAGTAAGTCGCCTCCTCCAAGAGAAGTGTGTTTCATAACTCGAGATTAAGCTTAACTTGCCACTTAAGTTCAGTTACATTCTTTTCTAAGTTCAGTTACATTCTTTTCGAGTTTGAACAACTTCAATCGTTAGATTGGTTTGAATTTGAATTCGAAAATATATGACTCAAAAAAGGCTTGCGAATATAGTGGAGGGATTGAAATTTGCATGTACCTTAAGAATAGAAATAAATAGATAGTTTATATTAACCTTAATTTTAGTCCGTTTTTCAGAATCTTGGTTCAAATCAACTAATTATACCGAAGCTGGGCCTAAGTGCTAAGGTTGAGACGTCAAAGGAAACAAAATTTGTCCGAAAGCACGTGTCTCATTCTTTCGGCTAAATTACAATAGCCGTGCAGTCTTTCTATACGTCTCAATTTTAGCCGAACTTCCTTCGATGCCCTCACGTAAATGACGAAATTACCAAATGTGACACAGAACATGACCGCTAATAGAAGAAGAGCCAGAGGACAAATCAGGAAAACTTGTTAATTCATCATCCTCTCCTTCCTTTGCCCCAAGTTG
The DNA here is from genome assembly GCA_019926035.1 of Melaleuca alternifolia. Classification (NCBI taxonomy): domain Eukaryota; kingdom Viridiplantae; phylum Streptophyta; class Magnoliopsida; order Myrtales; family Myrtaceae; genus Melaleuca; species Melaleuca alternifolia. The sequence continues at coordinate 22,748 of JAGKPW010002590.1, read as the reverse complement.
CCGTAGCTTTCGATCGCCAAAATCGCCATCAAATCCACAAACTTGAGGGCCTGGAATCAAGGTTGAATTCGAACAATACGGACAACGATATCGATTGATCTCTTTATCTCTTTGTGCAACCGCGCGATTTGATTGCGCGTAATTGTTTGCTTATGAAAAATGTAAGGAGGTTGAATATTTTTGTCAAGCGACTTTGTTTTCTCAATGACTCTATACAATCCGTTGATTAGTGCTAGTGGGGTGAGAGGTAGATGCAATTCGCGTTCATGTATCAATTACTAATTCAATTCGAATTGGGAGTTTTGGTTGTGATAAGGTGCGAATGGACAGGCCCTAGTATCGAGTATGTTGGTTTTGAGCTTGTACAGTGAGATTTGTATGGTGAATTTGGCCGATGAGGCGTTTCAAGGTCGCGGGAAATCGTTGACTGTGCTGTGGAGCTGTATTGCCTTTTTTTTTTTTGGGTCGGAAAGGCTCGTTGTCATATTCTCATTTGAGTTAAAGTTTGTTGAGAGAAATGCATAGCATCAACACAAATTAAATCCAAAAGACTAAAAGGGGGATAAGCTACCCAGTTATCGAGTAGAAACTTGTTTCTTTGGGCTTTGGCGACCCAATCAGCAACTTGATTACAACTCCTAGAGCAATGGGCTAGCCTTAGATTTGCAAAGCTTCTCACGTGGGCCTAGGCTTCGTCGATTAGAGCTTGTACTTCCCATATTCTTTGATATGCGCTGCCGCTTATCACTTCCACCAGATCAGTTCGATTGTCTCCACCACAAGTGCTTGTTCGCGATTTAGTTGATAGAGTTTGAGGGCTTTGAGTACAGCCTCCGCATCCGCTTGAATCGGCGACATCACTCTCATCGATCTCGCAACTCCATCCACAATCAGACCTCTGCTGTCTTTACACACGCAAGATATCACTGCTTCCCTTGTAATAGGGTCGAAAGAGCCGTCTACATTCACCTTGATCATCCCGAGAGGGGGGGTTTCCAGATCGGAGGTAAGTCAAGGTTTCCATTCTGTCTTCGCTGGTTATACTTCCCCAAAGTAGTAATGTTTTTTGCTTCCACTTGTGCTGAGGATATAACCCTGAGATGGTTCGGTTGTTGCCCTCGAAAAATCCGGTTACTGCATGCTTTCCATATCTGCCACAACAGGCTTGCTAGGAGGTCGAAAGATATGGAGGTATGTTGAAACTGAGCCAGCCATTCCTCTATCCTCGATATTGCTTGAGGACTTATCTGTATACTGACTAAGGAGTCTTTCCATACGTTATGAGTCCATGGGCATAATAGAAACAAGTGTTCTGTTGTCTATGGTTGTTGCTTGCAGATAGGGCAAGTATCTTGTTGTAAAATTTATCTTCAACGTAGGTTAACTTTTGTTGCGAGGGCATTTTGGCTCATTTGCCAAAGAAAGAACTTGACTTTTGGTTGCACTTTTGTCTTCCAAATTCTCTTCCATAGTTCTCTAGGTGCTTGATACGAGGTGGATGCCTGGTTCTAAGGTAGACTGGCGAGATCAGATCTCGCATGGTTATACACACTCTTAACAGTATGCCGGCCAGATTTGGTATGCTCCCAAATTAGCTTATCATCGGCACCCCTTGGGTTTAGGTGGATGTTAAGGATTTCCCTTACTATTTCAGTATCAAAATACATAACATGCACATCCAGAAACTCGAAAATGACCAGCAACAAGCTTCATGTTCCATATTTTTTAAAAGGTTGAAAGAAAGCATAACCTTTGTTGAGGAAGCCTATTGGTCACAAAGGCTGCAATCTTCATTGCTTCTTCCCAAAACTGTCCCTGGACATTCTTTGCATGAAGCATACTTCGACATACTTCTGCCATATGCATGTTCTTCCTTTTCGCTTCCCCATTTTGTTGCGGAGTGCTAGAACATGTGAAGTGATGGCGTATTCTTCACTCTCGAAGGAAATCTGAGAACTCATCTGAGGTGTATTCTCCACTGTTGTCGGTGCGTAGACAACGGACTCTTTTTTCAACCTCCGCTTTTGCTACCTTTTTAAATTCTTTAAACTTTGAAAGAGTTTCAGATTTTTCCTTCATAAAGTAAACCCACACATACCTCGAGAAGTCCTCAATGAAGGTCACCATATACTTCATCCCACCAATGGAGGCTTGCTTAATTGGTCCAAACACATCAGAGTGAATCAACTCTAATGGTTCCTTCACTTTAAATTTGAATTCTTCATATGGCAATTGGTGCGCTTTTCCATACTGATAGCCTGCACATACATTGTCTGTTCTCACTTCATGTTGTGGAAGTCCCTTCAACATCGACTTCTTCATCATCACATCTAGCTTGGAATAACTGACGTAACTTAGCCGCAAGTGCCACAAGTCTGCCTTCTCGTTCCTTCTTGTCTTGTCTACATATGTGGTTTCTGCAGACATCACATAGACCGACTCCAATCTTTGTCCCTTCATTACCGGCTCTTCTGTAATCTCAATGTCCCAATATATCTTCACATTTTTGTGGACCAAACAAGACAAAATGGCCAAAAGATGTTAATTGTGCTAATGAGAGAAGATTTTTCTTCATACTTGGAACATGATAGACATTTTGGAGTGACACCTCGGTATCGCTACAGTGGGGAGAGACTACTATATTACCAATGTGAACTCTTGGTAACTTTGAGTTATTTTCCGTTACCACTACCCGACTTCCCTTGTACTCTAACAAATTTTGCAGCTTCTCTTTATCTCCTGTCATATGATTTGAGCAGCCTGAGTCAACGATCCAATCATTCTCATAATCGATTTGATTGAATGTTGTTGCTGTAAGGGCTAGCTCCTCTTCATCTATAGCAAAGAAAGCCTCAACATCCCATTCGTCTTCACTTTTGGAAGTAGCAGCATTACTCTCAACGACCTTCTTCTTTGACCAGCAATCTTTCGCCATATGACCCTTCTTCTTGCAATTGTAGCACTTCCCTTCAAACTTTTGGCCCTTGCCGTGGTTCTTAAAACCTCTCCTTGCACGAACGCTCCCTTCGCCTTGATGACTTCTCGCCTTGTCATCGTTCTTTTTGCATCCACCGTCGCCATGCTGCTTGGAATTCCACCGCCCTTGTTGGCATAGAGCGCATCTTCTTCATTCTTTATCGAGACTCCTCCCATTTGCTTAGCTAAGGCTTCTTGACCAGCTAACAAATTTTTGAATTCTACAAGCGATGGCTGAGTTTGCCATCCTTGTATGGTAGCAACGAAACTCCTGAATTTTGGCTTCAAACCATGGATGATGATCCTTTTATCCTGGTATCGTCAATAGGAGCCTCCGGATCCAACTAAATAATCTCTCGGCATAACGTCTTCACTTTGTGGAGGTACTATGCGACTGTCATGTCGCGTTGCGCCACCGATAACAACTCACTCTCTAAGAGTTGGAGCTTCGTATCATTCTTTTTAGAGAACAGCTCGGCGAACATATCCCAAGCTTCTTGGGGAGTTTCCACATCCAGGATATGCTCTAGCACATCCTTTTCAATCGTCGTCTTCAAAACGAACATGGCTTTGCCCACTTTTAATCTTCCACTTCCGCAATGTCCCATTCGCATCTTCAGCCTCTAGTTGTCTCACATCATTTCCATTTACAACTTCCCACAAATCCTGGCCTTGCTTGTAAGACGTCATGCAAGTAGACCAAGAATTGTAGTTATGGTTGTTGAGCTTCTTGATTCCGCCAACGACTTGAAGATCACCCATCTTGGCAATAGAGATACTTCACCAAATGCTCAGAACCTGGCTCTGCTACTAGATTGATGAAAGAACACGCGGCAAGAATAGTTTAATAACCTCTCTCGAGAAAGTAAAAATGATGTCTGGGATATTTTATTTGATGCATATCATTGCCTTTATATAGGCTGATTACACATTCTCCACTTTTACCACTAACATTAAGCAACAAGTCCACTAATCCATAACTCTTATAAACTAGGATCACACATTCTCCACTTCTACCGCTAATATATCCACTAACCCATAATTCCTATAAACTCGAAACAAGTAAAACAAACGTTAAAGACTCTGATAACAGAATAACAAATAAATAACAATATTCCCACGTATTGGTGTTGTTTTATTCAATAATTTAGTCTACTATGGTGTGGGATTAATGGCTGAGACGTAAGGGTCGTGCAAAATCGTCATGGATGCATGATTCAAGGAATTTGGAGGTGAAGATGTCCATCGAAACCTTATGCTTTCCTGGAATCCTGCTTCTGCATTGAGGTTGCATTCAACTCCGATGCTAAGAGCAACTTCAGTTAAAAAGCTCCTGCGTCAGCACCTGGTTTCTCAAAGATCATCAAGGACCTCTGTGATGAAGTATGTTCATGAAATGAATTCCATCGATCTTGTGTCATGACCATCACAAGACGTAGGGGAGCTCCACTCAAATTCACTCTTAATGTGTAAATAGCAAAGTGCTGGGAAAGATATATTGTCGTCTCTTTTATACCTATTTTCACTTGGTGAGCTGGTTGTTAGTTCTACGCATTAACTGAGTTAGCCACAACTTACCTACACAAAAAGCTCCTGTGAATTTCTCTTACTTGTTAGCGAGAGAAAAAGTTAAGGCTGTCATGTAGGACTTATGTTGGGAAGTGGTTCTCCTTATGAATGTCAACCTAAAGCCTCATTCCTAGGATAACTGAAAGGCGAATGATTCAGTTCCTCTCACTGATTAAAGTCTACACAATTATATCCTGTGTTGTTTAAGGTGTAACGGAGTTAACAATTACAGGTTATAGATATCAGCTTCAAATTTAAAGGACAACCCAGTATGTTTCGAGGACCTCACGTAAAAGACAAATCAAATTGATGCCAGTTCTACTACATTCAAGTGCATTAATTTTGTCAATTTACTGGAAATTTAATATGCCAAACAAAACTGTCGAAAGGGCATATATCTAAACCAAATTAAACGCAAGAAATAGATTGAAAGAAACCATGGTACATATCATGAATAGTTGACACCTATCCATCTTAGACATAGAAAGTGGTTGCAAAGACGACCACTAATTAACGGGACAATTGCCAAATAAGTCCTAAATCTTTTGCTACTTTGCCGATTCAGTCCTCAACCTTTTTTTTATGCCAAATAAGTCCTAAACCTTTTGCAACTTTGCCAGTTAAGTCCTTTCGACGGATTTTAGCCGGAAAATGCCTACGTGGCGATGTCGTGGCACGCCGAACCTCGCTGGTGACAACATGGCGACGACGTGGCGCTGACTAGATCCAAAAAAAAATTATTTTTTTCCTTCATTTTTTAAAGAAAAACAAGGAGGCCGGCAAGCTCCGATGGCCGACGGAGCTCGCCGGCGACTCCAAAGGGCGGCCCCGCCCTCGCTTGCCAAGGGCGAGGGCGGGGGAGGCCGCCCGCGGCCGGCGAGCTCCAACACACGGCGGAGCTCGCCGGCGATTCCAAAGGGCGACCCCGCCCTCGCCGGCGAGGGAGCTCCTCCCTCGCTGCCCAGAGTACAGCGAGGGAGTGAGGGTCTCCCTCGCATTGCTGCAGTGCGAGGGAGTTGAACTCCCCCCCTTGCAAATCAGCAAGGAAACTCCCTCACACTGCAGCGAGGGAGGAGCTCCCTCGCCGACCGCGGGAGGCCTCCCCCGCCCTCGCCCTTGGCCGGCGAGGGCGGGGTCGCCCTTTGGAGTCGTCGACGAGCTCCACCGGAGCTCGCTGGCCTACTTGTTTTTCTCTAAAAAATGAAGGAAAAAAATAAAAGAAAATTTTGGGTCCAGTCAGCGCCACGTCACCGACAAGGTCTGGCGCGCCACGTCATCGCCACGTAGGTATTTTCTAGCCAAAATCTACCGGAATGACTTAACCGGCAAAGTTGCAAAAGGTTTAAGACTTATTTGGCATAAAAAAAAGGTTTATGAATAAATCGGCAAAGTAGCAAAAGGTTTAGGACTTATTTGGCAATTGTCCCCTAATTAACTATACAGGGGTAGGGGTACAAGTTCCGATCAACTTGCCAAATTGTTGTTCTAATTCAGTATAAAGAAGACGACTCCAGGAAAGACTGTAAAGAACGTTTGTTAGATTGGCATAAGGCAATAAGCAATTTAAGTTTCAAAACTTCCTTGACGAAAGATTTGGTTATAAATGCATGGCCTCTCAAGAAAAGCATGCACTTCTTATTGGAAATTGTACTCCTGGGAATGGCCAAATCTCCTCAGCAATGCAAGATATCGCATGACTTGAACCTCTTCATTTTGAAAAGTCAGGCCTCACACATGTTATCGGGACAATTGTCAAATAAGTCCTAAACCTTTTGCTACTTTGCTGATTCAGTCCTAAACTTTTTTTATGCCAAATAAGTCTTAAACCTTTTGCAACTTTGCCGGTTAAGTCATTCCGGTGGATTTTGGCTGGAAAATGGGTGATAACGTGATGCGCCGGACCTTGGCGATGACGACATGGCGACGACGTGCCGCTGATCGGACCCAAAAAAAAGTTTTTATTTTATCCCTTCATTTTTTAGAAAAAAACAAGGAGGCCGTTGAGTTCCGACGGCCGGCGGAGCTCGCCGGCGACTCCAAAGGGCGGCTTCGCCCTCGCCGGCCTTACCCTCGCTGGCCAAGGGCGAGGGTGGGGGAGGCCGCTCGTGGCCGGCGAGGGAGCACCTCCCTCGCTGCCCAGATTGCAACGAGGGAGCTCCTCCCTCGCTGCCCAGACTGCATCGAGGGAGTGAGGGTCTTCCTCGCAGATTAGCGAGGCACTGCAGATCAGCGAGGGAGTCACTCCCTCGCTGCAGTGCGAGGGAGTTTCCTCGCTAATCTGCGAGGGAGGTCTGCGAGGGAGGTCAGCGAGGGAGGGAGTTCAACTACCTCGCACAGTAGCGATGCGAGGGAGACCCTCACTCCCTCGCTGCAATCTGGGTGCAACAAGGGAGGAGCTCCCTCGCCGACCGCGGGCAAGGGCGCCTCCCCCCCCCCTCGCCGGCAGCCAGCGAGGGACCTCCCTCGTTGCAGTCTGGGCAGCAAGGGAGGAGCTCCCTCTCTACAGATCTAGGCTAGGGAGGAGCTCCCTCGCCAGCCGCGGGCGGCTTCCCCCGCCCTCGCCCTTGGCCGACGAGGGCGGGGCCGCCCTTTGGAGTCGCCAGCCTCCTTGTTTTTCTTTAAAAATTGAAGGAAAATTTTTTTTTTTGTCTCATCAGCACCATGTCGTCACCGGCGAGGTCCGACGTGCCACGTCATCGCCACGTAGGCATTTTCCGACCAAAATCTGCCGGAAGGACTTAACCAGCAAAGTTGCAAAAGTTTTAGGACTTATTAGGCATAAAATAAAAGGTTTAGGACTGAATAGGCAAAGTAGCAAAAGGTTTAGGACTTATTTGGCAATTGTCCCCATATTATCCCCTCTCTGCATAGTATTTTGACTCGATCAACTTACATGTAGGAAGGCAGGGCATTCAATCAACAATTCCTCCAGAGATTCTGATAGTTTGTGACAAGCAAACTGACTTCAACTTCTTCAAATGAGTTAGATAGGGAAACCACTTTCTCAAGATCGAAGAGCTAGAGAATTCGTAGATTCTTCAAACAGTCGAAGCCTTGAATCTCTGTTATTGCAAGTACTCCATTCTTTAGCTTTGGCAGTTTCTTCAAATTTGAGAGATCCATCATTATTGTTATTCACGAGCAAGATTCAACACATAAATAAGAGAAAATTGAGGGAAGCCTTGGTAGGCACAACAAATTAGCACACTGGAGTTCTAGTCTTTTGAGTTGAGAAAGCTGATTAAAATCTCATTATGAGGTGTTTACAACAGCAGACAACATGGTCGAAGACTCCAGTTTATTTAATCTAATGATACACCGTGATATAGGATCTTCCACAAGTCGACAAATTGTCCATGGGTTAAGCATCTGGTTGAATGGCTAAATACAAACATTTAACCTTTTCAGGTTTGAGAAATCTAGAAACGTTGTCATCAATGTATTGATTTGTAAACCTATGAGAATTTATGGAAGCCTTGGTACTTGGCATGTTTCGATCAATGTCAATTTCAATATCCTCAAAGACGAATATCTGCAAATGTCATTTGGAATTTCCCATCACAAGCTTTTACCGCGTGCTGCATCTATTTCTTCAAGCCTTTACGGCAATCATGGCACTATGTATCTTTCCGATGGAACAATCATTCATCCTCCCTACTTTCAAACCTTTCATGTTTCCCATTGCGTCAGATAGCTCTTTAATGCATGTGAAGGAGATATCGAACTCAAGTAGCTATTTCAGATTGCAAATCGAGTCTGGAAGCCTCTCTATTCATCTACATTCATTTAAAGAAGAGTATTGAAGGCTTGCAAGAGCTCCAATTGAGAGGGGAAGTCGTATAATTGTGGTGCTTCTGAGAAATGGCCTCCATGGAGATGTTAAGTAACCAATGGAAGAGATTATCTTTAATTATGAACAATGCGAAGCCATAAGAATTTTGAGATCCTTCAGCACTTGATATTCAGCCTTGAATAATTCACTTGATATTCTGAGAAATGGCCTTCAACTGACTGCGCTCTTGGGCAGTCAGTTCTTTATTCTGATCAACATCATAAAAAAGCAACAAAACTCTTTTACTAAATAGCCAATCTTTAATTATCAACGTTGCTTATTTCAGTCAATCTCCTTTTTATGAACATAAGAGATGAGTTGATGATGCTACTGAATGCCCTTGAGCTCTGACGTATCATGATTGTTAGAAAGAAAGCAAAAGTGCGCAAACCCTTGTGAACCGATTGTAGATCATTTTGGCGGGAGTCAACTTTTCAACAACATTTATTTGAAACAAACAATTCGTGTTTCCTGTGTTGTGAGTGCCTATCATAAATGAGTGAGACTAACCTGAACAGCATTTTCACTTCCAAAGGTCCATGAACTAGTTTTGGCAGGTGCAACTAAGATTACCGTGAACACCTGCCGTCCAGACAAGCCCTTCAAGTGTTTCCTCGTAAAGGAATACTTGGATTCTGATAAGCAAGTTCTATTGCATGTCAATGAAGAGACACAATTCAGCAGCACTTCATGATTATTCTGGTCCTCTTGAGGGAGGACCTTTCGCTATTCAGTTGCCCAGGGTTGGTCGCTAGTCCATACCGATTTTATTAGCTAACCTCTCAAAGGATCAAGGTGGAATCTAGCTATCGGACATGACAGTGTGCTATTCTTTGGAAATGCAAATAGCTGAATGTCCTGTGGCCAAGGCTGGACCAAACTGTATGTGGAAAAGTACGTGCTTCCGGTGAGGCTAATGCCCCAACTTGCACAATGACTCCCTCTGCCCTCCTGTAATGGTTTCTGTGGAAAAAAGGGCCACACATGCAACTGAAACTTCACATCGAGTTCGACAGAATTAACCATTTCATCAGTTGGCAACGACTTCCTTAACAAATATTCAAGTGTCTATCTCTCAACAGACGAATGCACAGTTTAGCACCACAAGATAGTGAAAGGAAAATTACTCAACATCAAATGCCATCTTCATTTTCCTTTATTCAATCTTCATTTGTACAGCTGCCCAATAAGCCATGGCTCCCTGCACAAACAGAATTCTGTAATTTTCTCAAACTCTAATTCCTCTCGTCAACATTAGAAACCGGCAAAATTGGAGATCACACAAGTGTCCATTCACAAAATTTCTTACCCCAAGTGAGACTTATCATATGTCCTACGTGCCAATAATTCTAAAAGTTAGCCTTAACTATAAGATGATTTATGATACCTTGGAGAAGCTAAATGGTTCTCCCTCCTGTCATAGATGGAAGCTTTGCTACAACAACTACTGATGCTGCTACCCAAGTGAATTTATCTTTTATTTCGTAACTTCTCCCATTACTTTGCAAATCCTGGTAAGAAGCATAACTTTCCTGGAAAATAAACTGACCATAAGCATATCAATGCAGAGCATCTATCCTCGTCCCAGTTGCAACAATGAGCTGATAATGCTGCAAAGTTCCAGTATGAGAACAGTAGTCTGTGACCTTCCGACACACATTCCATCTAATTGTTTACAGTAAAACAAAATTATCTCCAATGCCAAGCATGGTTATCATCTTCGAAATATGTGAAGCAGCAAGCATATCAAACATATTTGATGCGATCGACATGGATACCTCCAGCAGCAAAACATAAAAGAATGGAGAACCGGATAATGCAAATATAGCTAAAAAGCCAAACCGAACTAGGAAAAGAGAACTAACATTTGTAAATAATTAAGAACCGTCTGGTCGGACAGAGGTATCATAATTTCAATACCTTTATCAGATTAACTCGTGAAAAGGTAATTAAAAAGTGCATCTGAAACTTTTCTGTTCGTATCTGTGAAAGAATTTGTTGCAAAAAAGGGAAAACACCGGTTGTCAGAGCAGAAGTTACCTCAATTTGTTTGATGTTCGAACACAAGGGAACAATTTGTGATCGTGACCAAGAAGCTTTCAAGAGAACGTGCACTTATTCCTCGTCTTCTCCCTCAGATTCATATTCAGAGTTGAATTCAGATTCACGGTACTCAAGCACAAATTTGCCCAACTTTTCCGAGCAAAGCCAAGAGTTTACCTCCACATTCAATTTCCCGCAACGATCTATTCTAAGCCTTCGTAGTCCCTTCAAGCTTGACGGATCAGGCAACTTCTGTAAAGATTTACACGAAAGAATCTCCAATTTTTTTAAAGATTCTGGTAGTTTGCCTTGAATCTGAAGCAGATTACTACACTTTTCTACTCGAAGATGTCTTAGCTTGCTTGAATTACTTAGATCAAGTAGTATCTCCAACTGTCCAAGGCCACAAATTCGCAAATATTGTAGGTTTTCCCACAAATTCACCTGACTTCTGCGAGAAGAGCCAAGAATTGCCTCCCCCTCCAGTTTCGTGCAATCTCCTATTTTGACCCGTCGCAGTTTCTTCAAGCATGACAGATCAGGCAACTTCAATAAAGATCCACAGGAAGAAATAGTCAATATTTCTAAAGACTCTGGTAGTTCGCCTTCAATCTCAACCAAATTAGCACATGAATTTATGCGAACCTCTCGCAGCCCCATCAAACTTGACAGATCAGGCAACTTACATAAAGCTTCACTGAAAGAAATATGCAATTTTTCCAGAGACTCTGGAACATCAGCTTGAACCTCAACTAAATTACTACGGTTATCAACTCGAAGACGTCTTGATTCGTCTAAATTACTTAGCTTCAAATCTTGTGGATTCTGCCGAGCAAATCTAAGAATTGCCTCCACATTCAATTTCCCACAACCACTTATTTTGACGCTTCGCAGTTTCTTCAAGTTTGACAGAAGAGGCAACTTCTGTAAAGATTCACAGGAAGAAATCTCCAACCTTTCCAAAGATTGCGGTAGCTCACCTTGAAACTCAACCAGATTATGACAGGAGGATACTTTAAGACGTCTTAGTTCGTTTGACTTACTTAGATCAGGTAGGATACGCAGCTGGTCAAAGCCTACGAGCTTCAATCTTCGTTGATTCTTCCGAGCAGATTCAAGAATTACCTCCACGTCTAATTTACGGCAAGCAGTTATTTCAGTCTGCTGCTTATCCACCATGCTAGACAGATCGGGCAACTTCTTTAAAGAAGGACATGAATAAATACGCAATCTATCCAAACATCGTGGTAGTTCGCCCTGAATCTCAACCAAATTATCACATTGCTCTATTTGAAGACTCCTTAAAATGTTTAAGTTGCTTAGATCAGGTAGTTTCTGCACCTGACTTAGGCTCCAAAGGTACAAATCTTGTAGGCTCTCCAGACAACCAAGGCCCCGAATCTCTGTAATTTTAGGGCCCCACATGATGAGGGATGATAGATTCTTCAAATTCGATACATCCTCCATCGAGCAAAGTGAGAAGCAATCGCTCAATTCTAAGGAGGATAAACTCGAGGGAAGCTTCGGGAGGCAACGGAGATTAGGGCAAATGAGGCGAAGTGACTTGAGTTGAGGAGGGAGGCTAATGCCCGTTGCTGGGGAGGTCTCGCAATAAAACACAAGTTCCAGAGACTCCAATTTGCTCAAGTTCCCAATCCACCGCGGCATCGGATCTCCCGCATACCCATACGGCTCCGACTTATTGTGGGGTCCGCTAAACATCAGATACAATTCCTTCAAATTGTTGAGGTTTGAGAGATCTGGAAACATGTTTGTGAGCAACCTCCCCAGTCGTAATTCGATAAGACTTTCAGGAAAACTCGGCGGCAGCGCGTGTATGGACGCATCAGTCAATCTCAAGATCCTCAGGGATTGATTCCTGTAGATGCCATCGCCAATCCTCACATCCCCGCACCTGTGGACTTCTATTTCTTCAAACTTCTCGATCGTCCAAAACGTATGGGGTATTTTTGTCGTGTAAATCCCTCCCATCTTCACTACTTTCAAATTTTTCAAGTTTCCAATGGAATCGGGTAGTTCTTCAATGCCCGTATGGGATATATCCAACTCAATCAGCGATGTCAAATTCCCGAGTGTATCTGGAAGCCTCCGAAAATTCTGACATTTGGATAGATTCAGAGATTTCAGATTCCTCAAAGCCTGTAAAAGAAAAAATCATGCAAAGATTACTTTCGAATCTAATAAGATGGAATAATAAGTGTTGTCTAACATATAACCTACCTCCATGCGACTCCATCCATTCCAATCATCCGTAATTTTGCTATTAGATAGATCAAGACTAGTGTAAAGGGAGTCGATAAAACGAGATCGGATATCTGGTCCTATGAAGCTCAAGAAGACTTCGTACTCATGACGCGATGAAGTAACCATTTGGTGACCTTCTGTTGAGATGTGAGTACAAGAAGGGCCTTCTGCTACTCCCTCATCGCTGCAGATGCGTCTTTTTTTTGCACTCCCCTCCATCGATCTCACTCGATCTTCTCTTCAAGGAAAGATCGAAAAGCACAGCAGCAATAATAGAATAGAGAAGCTTGCAGCGAGAGGAGGGCCAAGTTTGCTAGAATTGGTCAATCTCCACCTGTGGAAGCCTCGGGAGGCGAAGTGACTCGATTGGAGGAGGGAGCCTAGGGTCTTTCCGTGGGTCCCTGAGAAGAGAGTGGAGGCACGGAGGGTAAAGTTGTCTATCCACGGTGGTGGTATCAGAACTTCCACAAGCCCATTACCTTTCCCAAAGCTCAGATACAAATTCCTTTAAATTAGGGAGGTTTGAGAGATCTGGAAATTTGTCCATGCACTGCTCATGCAAATGAAGAGTATTAAGACTTTCGGGAAGCCTTGGTAGCGCGTCTATTTTTCACTATCATCAGTTTCAAGATCCTCAAGGATTATATAAATGCAATTGTCAGTTCTCAGATTAAAATCCTCAGGACTATGTTTTCCGGAGCCGTCTATTTCTTCAAGCTTCTCAATCATCCAAAAGGTCTTGCTTCTTAGGTCACCATATTCTCCACTACTTTCAAAATTTTCAACCTCCCAATGAAATCAGGCAATTCTTTGATCTTTGTGTTGGATATCTCTAGATTAATCAGCAATTCCAAATTTTCGATTGTATTCGGCAGCATCTCCAATGACCAGTAAGTTTCTAGAGATAGGTGTTCGAGCCTTAAAAGATCAAATGGTAACGATTTTGTTACCGGGAACAATTTCTTTTGAGAAATATTTCTTTTATATTTCTATTCTTTTGAATAATTTCTAAGCAAAATAAGACGTTTGGTAACTACACAAAAATTTTATTACAATAGGAATGCATTTGGTACGATTCATAATTTTTTTTGTTTTTTTCGTTTTTTTCTTTCTCACTGATCACCACTTGACAGTCGTGGCCAGACCTGCCGATCGTTAGCGACGATAGCTATGGGAGTGGTCGAGCGACAGTGGTTGGGCGATGACAAGAGGTGGACACGGCAAGAGAGAGAAACAAAAAAAAATGAAAAATAAAATTAACTTATTTTCTAAAAATTATTCTCGAAAACAAAAAGTTACTATTTTTGTTACTCATTTCTGTTTCAAAACTACTCCCGAGTTAACTTTTTGTTTCGGGAATAGAAAAACAAATTGGCGTTACCAAATAGATCTCTATTCTTTTTTGTTTTGAGAACAAAAGAACAGAAAAATAGAAATTTTGTCATGCGCTACCTTATCCATGACTTTTAAATCTTCATCACCTATAAAAGAAACATCGTTACTTGGGAATCTAATAAGACGTAATAATTAATGTTGTCTAGCACATAACATATGGCTCCACCTCTTCCAATCATCCATTATTGCACTTCAAAATAGATTAAGAATAACCACATGCTCAATGAAGAAATTTGTAATGTTAAACATTGGGAAAGTATCATGAAAACCATCTTAATTGTGGAAGGAGGTCTGAATTCCCATTAGTTGCAAGAATATTTGATGCCGATTCGTGCATGACTTTTCAATTTAAAATTTTAATCTATTTAATACGGTACATAATTTTCTTAATTTGTGTAATATAATTTCCAAATTTTTGGTACATATTTTATGTAAAAATATTTAATGTTGTTCTGTCATTAATTAAAGTTGAGGGACAACGTTATATTTTTTTCATATAGATAAAAAAATATATAAAAAATTTAGAGGCTATATTAAACAATTTAAAAGATCAAAATGACATCATACAGCTCTATTGAATAAATTACAAATTTATGAATCATATTATGTACTGATCCAAAAATGAAATATCATTTCTGTCGGTTTCTCACAAATAAATGAATCATTTGTGTGGTGCCTTATCGAGGAAAGCTGGTTCATGGACTGTTCGTAGTCCAAGTCCTCGTAGACTTTGACTTTGCCCTTCTAATCCCGCGATGCTTCAGTCTTCTTTCACCAACTGTACGCTGTTCTTTTATTTATTTATTTTCCTTTGGAGAGCGGTTGCTATTGTTACTTATCACGTTGAGACGAGGCGAAGTTCGCTTAGGTTTAGATTGCCAGCATCCATATCGAAATCTCGTTGACCAATCTCATACAATTTTTATCTAGTGATTATTTTTTGATGTAAAAAAAAACTATGTTCATAGGACACTTTCATGCTTTTCACGTAGTTAAATTAGCCGCTACTAACTTTTCTGTTTATTGATGACATGATTGGATAAATTATCTAAAAATCAAAGTTTTTCTGAATAAATTGTGTTTGTTTGCAAGTAATATTTCCAAGTTCCTAAATCTATTTCGTGATAACTAATTCCATGTTTCACAATAAAGAATAGCCACTTTGCAACTAAAGTTTCACAATACTGACTCTGACCACAATCAACGTAAGCTGCAGCTGCCAAAATCAGCTTCTATTAACCGTTCTTTAGCCAAACAAAGTCACTCGTAAAAAGGTTGTTTCACAGTCCGGATCATGATCGATTTCAATAATGTCTCCAAGAAAAAATTGAACAGTGTGGCAGCAAAATCAGTACACCTCATTACGATATCTAAAACGCTTCAAGCAGCCAGATTTTTACAAATGGAGATCTCATGGTTGATTTAACTGGGAAGACGGGATTGGCTCGATATGCAGAGAGCCATGGACTAGTTTGCTCGGATTGGTCGATAATAATGAGTCGTTGCAGCCTGTCCTGTCAAAGTTGACAGGGGCACGTCTTTTTAACACCCAAAGTGGCCCTTCCCAACCTAATTCTTCTCTTTTTTTCTCTCCAACGCCAATATGCAATTAAGAAAAGAACCGTCTTCTGAAGCCATGGGAGCAATCGAGTGCTTTTGGTGACAAACAAAAAATTTGACAGACATTCTTCTCCTGTTTAGATATATTTTTGAATTCTAAATGTCCTATTTTTGTTTTGCGCTACACTTTCCTTACGACAAACTATATATAAATAATAATACAAATAATTTGTATTAATTTTTAATTTATTCAATATATTTTTCAAATTTTAACTCAACATGTAATATGATTTATTTTTTAATTTATTTAACATTATTTTAGAATTTTTGTTATATATTTAAATTAATATTTCATTAATGTTATTGTTTTATTAATTCAATGCAACAATAGTATTAATTTTTTATATAAATTATTTATATAATAATTAATAATTTAAAATATCATCAATTATATTATTCATCAAGATAAAATTTATGAAATATATTAAATAGTATAAAAATTTAGAAGTCATGTTATAAGTGGATTATAGTTGATGGATGTTTTTTGTTCTTTTTTTTTTCGTGTTGCATTGTCTTTCATTAGATTTTCTGACAACACGTTTCTTAATAAATTTGCACGGACTCGCCCGCAGATTGCAGGGACACACTGCACGAGACGCGCTTGAGTCTTTGCCTACAATAATTGCAGCGTCACTTTTGGGGTTGGGACGTCCAGTCGGGACTATTTTGCAGGGACACACTGCACGAGATCTGTAACTCTTTGCTGGGTAAATAAGTCTGTGGAATCTTAAAGGGATGGGGAGCAATCGAGTGCAATTTTAATTATTCTTTGTGGGGTCACATCACACCCAAGTGACCACAAGTGCTACTTTGCCTGCACGTGATTGAATAGTCACTCCTGGTGTTGCAGCTCTCTTCACTTCCTCTCTATTCATCGAGCCGGCACTGGCCGAGCACCGGCGAATGGATTGACGAACGAAGGCGAGGGCTTGCGGTGGTGACGGATGGGCGAGAGCAAATAGTAATTCTATAAAAAAATCCTAAAATTATACTTATCATGACGTTAGTTATTTAATTATTTTCATGTCATATAAAATTCTAACTTTACGAGAAGTACATCCCATCAAAGACCTTAGATGGATTGATAAATATTTAATGCACTCAATTGCGCGGACAATGATGGATAAAAGAAGCTGGCGTGACTCAAAGAGATTCTTAGGATGCGCATGACATACACCTAATTCTCGTCCAGAATGTATTCTGGAGCAAAAAAACTCATTCCGGATGAGAATTCCGTTTGATTGGAAAATGTCGCAAAATCAATTCTGGACTAGATTTCTCATCCAGAATTGATTTTAGGACAAGAATGAGAAATGAAATTTTTTTGATTTCTCATTCTCGGGCACTATTTGAGAATCCATTCTCTTTTAACAATCTTTCTTCATTTTTTGCCCTAATCAAATTGCTCTCGCCCTCCTCTCCTTCGAACGTGCCCCGACCCGGTCCGAAGTCATTTTTCGAATTAAAAATAAAAAATTAATAAAAAAAAAAAATTCTAAAAATTCTAAAAAAATCCAGACCTAATTCAGAAATTATTAAAAAAATTCAAAAAATGTATTAAAAATTAAAAATAAAAATAAAAATAATTTCTATTTAAAAAGTATTAAAAATTAAAAAATAAAATAAAACATAATTTCTATTAAAATTTAAAAAAAAAATTAAAAAAATTAAAGTTTTATTTGGAAATCCCAAATTTTCTTGGAAAATTAAATTTCTAACATTAGAAAAATACTAGTAAATATCATCAGTTTCTCAATTTAACTCTGCCCAATATGTTCACGGATTGGCCAAGCAAAACCCACAAGAAAAATGCCTTACCTCAATATTGGGCATTCTCATCTCTCCTAGTTCTTTGGGAATTATTATATACTATGATATATGCAACTAAAGTGAATTCAGAGTCCAATTACAATAGAAAATGTGAAAAAATTTATCAGTTTTTTGGGCTAAATAATAAGTATTTGATTTTTAGTGGAATGAATATCTTACAATCTAAAAAATTAAAAAATTTCTTTAAATGAAACAGAAACAGAATCAGAAATAGAAACAAATTTTTTTTACCATATCAAACAGATTTCTCATTCTAGAACAGAATTTTTTTAATCGTATCAAACGCGTTTCTTTTTTCTGAAACTCATTCTGGAACAGAATCAGAAAATTCTAATTCTATCCAGAATTAGAATTCTGGATAGAATTTGTATCATGCGCACCCTTACTAAAAAGTCTAAACTTTGTCTAGTATGACACCGACCATCAACTTTTTGACATTTTTTGAAATTGAATTTCCCAAAAGTACCAACAAAAAATCCCAACGTTGATGGAAGCCTGGCTATGAGGCACAAATTATTGAGAAAAATCCTATACGGGAAGAAATAGAATAGAAATAAAGTTGAATTTTGAAGCGTGTAATTATTTTTTTGCAATTTACCCCATTAAGTTTCTATAGATTTTTAGCAAAATCTCGTGAGATTAGTAGATAGTAATTATAGAAAATCTCTTTAAACCCTCTACGAAAACAATTGCTATAGGTTTCTAGCAAATTCTCTTCGTGATACAACATAAATTAATAGATAGTAATTTCAGAAAATCTCTTTAAACCTTCTTAAAAAACAATTGAAGACAATGCTGTATTTTTCTTGATGAAAAAGAAAAAAATGGTAGTTCTCCTCAAAACTGAATAGATATGTCCAATGTATATATGGCAAATTAAACACGCCTCTTGATGTCTAAACTGTCAATCGGACACACTCATTCGTGTCTGAAATTGCATCTTTCGGACATGACTATTCGTGTTCAAGATTTGCAATTCGGACACACCTTTTTCATGTCTTAAAGCAATATGTTTTTCACAAACAGTCACAAGCCAAATTACGTCCAAACAATCACAAATTAAAAGATTAAAAAATAAATAAATTAAAAAATAATTTCGAAAATAAAAAATAATAGTTGAATTGTTGATTAACGCTAATTTGGTCCGCGGCGTACAAAGTGCTAAGCGCCTCAAATAAACGCGGCAAAAATGCGCACCCCGACGCAAGTAAGGTAAGTCAATTTCTTTTTTTTTTTAAATAATAAAGCCCACTTTAACATTTAAAGTGACCAAAATTTTTGTTTCGTTCGAAAAATGCTAAACATACCCAACAATCGTCAACTTTATTTTTAAAATAAAATTTTGAAAAATCTAAATATAAAATACAGCCAAATTTCCTCACACATTGGTAGCCTAGTTGGTTAGGGAACACTTGGACTTCATTGAAGTTTTGGGTTCTTTCTCCAAAAAATATCTTGTAATTTAAGTGGGAGGCCATGGCAGTGGGTTGCATTGTTAGTCTCCATCAAGGAATAATTGAGATGCGTGTAAAGTGGCCCAGAAACATCTATTGCTAAAAAAAATACAACCAAATTTCCATAAGATCAATATACTTACATGAAGGTTTTTTTCAAGTTAAACCTATATTTAGATGAGAATAATTGTATCAGAGTTACAAATAGCTACTAGCTTTAAACTTGATACTATTAATAATAAAATCGGATATATCGCACGTATATTGACCTCTTTTTTCAACGAGAAGTTTATCGTAACATTATACCCGTACCTTTTCATGAGATGCGTGTAAGCTAGCCCATAAACATCTATTACTAAAAAAAAATACAACCAAATTTCCATGAGATCAGTATACTTACATGAAGGTTTCTTTCGAGTTAAACCTATATTTAGATGAGAATAATGTTATAAGAGTTACAAATAACTACTGGATTTAAACTTGATACTATTAATAATAAAATCGGATATATCGCACATATATCGACCTCTTGTTTCAACGAGAAGTTTATCGTAACATTATGCCTGTACCTTTTCATGAGATACGTGTAAGTTGGTCCAGAAACATCTGTTACTAAAAAAAAATACAATCAAATTTCCATGAGATCAATATACTTACATGAATGTTTCTTTCGAGTTAAAACTTTTGAATAATGGCATCAGAGTTAAAAATAGCTGCTGGCTTTAAACTTGATACTATTAATAAGATAACCGGATATATCGCACATATATCGACCTCTTGTTTCAACGAGAAGTTTATTGTAATATTATGTCTGTAGTTTTTAATGAGCTCTCTAGAAAGTAACAATAATTTTCGTAAAAATCGATCAAAACTTTTATTTATTTTTTTACTATACGGGATAAGGAAAGTACCTTAACCCAACACAAATTACCAAACAAATGAATCATTAGGGTGATTCCTTATTTGAGCAAGTTGGTTCGTGGACTGTTTCAAAGTCCAAGTCTACGTAGATTTGACGTTGCCCTTCTGATCCCGTCATTTTTCAATCTTCTTGCGCCAACCGTACGCTGTTCTTTTATTTATTTATTTATTATTTAGAGAGGGGTAGCCAGTACGTTAATACCACGTTAGAACGAGGCATAATTTGCTTAGGTTCAGAATGTCCGCCTCCGTATCGAAATCATATCGACCAATCTCATGGAAATTTTAATCTAATGATTGCATTTTGATGCAAAGCAAAATTATGTTCTCAGAACGCTTTTGTACTTTCCATTTTGTTAAATTAGACAGTATAAACTTTTTTATTGATTGATGACATGAACTATTAGATTATCTGAAAATCAAAAAATTTCTGAATAGACGCTGTTTGCTTGCAGGTATTATCTAGTTTCTAAATTAATACCATGACAACTAATTCCAAGCTTCGTGTAGCCACTTCGTGGTGAAAGTTTGACCATGCTGGCTTGACTACAACCAACAAAAGATGTAGCTACCAGAATCAGTTTCTATCAACCGTTTTTTAGCCAACCAAAATCACTCGTAAAGCGTTGGCACATACGATGTCATAGGCTTTTCACAGTCCAATGATGAATAAACCAACCATCGCCTCCCCCCAATTGATCCCTCGCTTGATCTTTCCTTCGAGGAACAATTCGGACACGAACAAGTTCAGAACTCCTACTTATCAAATGCTGCTGCCCAAAAAAACAAAAATCATCTATCAAATGGTGGCCGCCTATCGATCAACCATCAAAGTAATTAACCCACCGGGGACCTCAACCGTCTATCGATAAAGAATACCGACTTTGCAATTAAAGTTTCACTGACTCGACAACAACCAACATAAGCTGTAGTTACCAACATCATAGGCTTTTTACAGTTTGGATCATGATCAATAAAATGACGTCTCCAAACAAAAATTCTTCCCCCTGTTTTTGATATATTTTTGAATTCTAATTGTCCTATTTTTATTTTACGTTACACTTTCGTCACGACAAACCATATATAAAAATAATGATGCAGATAATTTATAAATTTTAACAATGTAATATAATTCATTATATTTTAAATAGTTAATATTATTTTTGAACTTTAACTCAATATTTAACGTAATAACTAAATATTCAATTTATTTAATTTAATTTTTAAATTTTTGTTACATATTTAAATTAGTCTCTCACTAATATTATTTTTTATTAATTCAAATTAGTAAATCATATTTTACCTACCCATGGATAGCCCAACTAGTTAGGGTGAACTTGGACTTCGTTGAGGTTTTGAGTTCGATTCCCCAAGAAAGCGTCTGTGATTTAAGTGAGGGGTCATGGCGGTAGGTTGCTGTGCTAGTTTCTCCCGAAAAATAGTTGAGGTGCGAGCAAGTTGATCCGGACATTTCAGTCATAAAAAAAAATCATATTCTTAGATAATTATGTTGAATATTTTCATATGAATCATATTAAATAATTTAAAACATGATTAATTGTATTACACGGATAAAATTCACGAAATATATTAAATAGATTAAAAATTTAAAGGTCACGTCATAAGTTGGATGAAAGTTCGTGGATGTTTCGTGTTTTTGTTTTAAGTTTTTTTTGTTCTCTTCTTTTCGTATATATTGTCTTCCATTAGACTTTCTGACAAGACGTTTCTTCATAAATTTGCACGGACTTGCCCGCAGATTGCAGGGACACATTGCAAGAGACACGCTTGAGTCTTTGGCTGCACGTAATTGCAGCGTCACTTTCGGGGTTGGTTGGGACGTCCAGTCCAGTGGGGGCTATTTTGCAGGGACACACTGCACGAGAACCCTACCCTTTGCTGGGTCAATAAGTCCGTGGAATTTTAGAGGGATGGGAGGAATCGAGTGCAATTATAATTATTGTTTGTGGGGTCACATCAAACCCAACCGACCACAAGTGCTAACTTTGCCTGCACGCAAATTGAAGAGTCACTTCTGGTGTTTGCAGCTCTCTCTTACTTCCTCTCTATTCATCGAGCCCGTACTGGCCGCGCACCGGCGAATTGATCGACGTTAACTCGCTAGTGGATCGATGAACGAAGGCGAGAGGGCATGCAGTAGTGACGGATGGGCGAGAGCAAATAGTAATTCTGTCAAAAATCCTTAAATTATACTTATCATGATATTAATTATTTAATTTTTTTCGTGTCATAAAAAATTTAACTTTATGAGTGATTCAGAAATACATCTCATCAAAGATCCATCTAGATGGATCGATAAAAATTTATTGCACTCAATTGCGCGGATAATGATAAATAAAAAAAGCTGGCATGGCTCGAAGAGATTGTTATAAAAAAGTCTAGAATTTGCCGGCGGGACACCGAACATCCATTTTTTGACAAAAAAAAATTCTGAATTACTTTTCTGAAATTGAATGTCCCAGAAGCACTTCCTTGCAACAAAAAAATCTCAACATTGATCGAAGCCTGGCTGTGAGGCACAAATTACCAAACAAAATGAATCATTGGGGCGATTCCTTCTTGAGCAAGTTGGTTCATGGACTGTTCGAAGTCCATGTCTTCGGAGACTTTTGACTTTGCCCTTCTAATCCCTCATGTTTCAGTCTTCTTGCACCAACCTTACGCAAGAACGAGGCATGGTTTGCTTAGGTTCAGAGTGCAAGGCAAAACTAGTTTCTCAAAACGCCTTCGTACTTTCCATTTTGTTAAATTAGACAGTATAAACTTTTCTATTGATTGATGACATGATATGTTACTGTCTACAAAAATTCTGAATAAATGAT